>PVJL010008858.1:0-62740 GCA_004026885.1 Lyroderma lyra
AAGGGCATCTATTTTTCCATGGTCAGTGTCCAGTCTGGAGCAACACGCCAGTGAACTGTGACCAAACACTGTTAAATATTTTCTCATATTTGTGTTAAAATACAGCATTTAATCAAGTTTGAAAATGAGCACTTACTAGAAAAACTATGCAGAGTTACCTGTTTAATATTTCCTGACACAAGATCAGTTCACTAATTATGATGTCTGCAGAGACTTTATAATTAAAGGAACTGGAAGAAACCATTAAATGGAATAAAATGATGATTTTAATTGCATTAGAAATTTTATAGAATAATTCAAAGTAGATTTTTGTTAATAAAATATATAACTTTTGTTTATATTTTCTTATTTGGACTGTAACTGACTGCCATTCTAAAAGATTATAGAAGTAGCAAAAAGTAGTGAACGTTTGCATAAAGTGCCTATAATAAAACTAAATTTTTGCATGACAGGAGTTATCTTGTCTAAAACACCTGTAAATATATCACGTCCCAATTGGAATATTGAAGATCATATCTGCATTTTCAAAAAATAAACTTTTTAAAAAACTCCCATTAATTTTTGTGGGAATGGTTAAATGGTGTAATTCCTATTCTACATGTCTTTTCATCTTGGGTCCAAAGAACAATCTACCTACATTCTTCTTTGACTTGATCCTGCTAATTCTATCCTTTCCACATTACAATGGCTCTCAAACTGACCACACAGATCAATACAAGATTTTGGAGGTGGGCCTGGGACAGAGGGTATACAACTGTGAAGTATGTACTTGATATACATAAAACATTTTGCATTGATCTTATAAAAAGTTCTTACATGATTTTAGTATTTTTGAACTTTAAAAAATATAATTCTTTTTCTGTTTTGAAAAGGAATCATTTTCCCCAGTAATTGGTTTTCTAAAACTGATCTTTTAGGTGGCAGATGTTTAAAATGTGTCTTAAGTTTAAACACATCATCATGCAAACCTGATGAAAGAAGAAAATATCACAAAGAATGCTTCTCTGATTACAAAAAAAGGCTAAAAGCCCTGTGACTAAGATTGAAAAGCAGAGCTCAGATTAATATTTGTCATATTTATTATAAACAGTTGGTATCCTTAAAATGTGAAGAATTTTAAAGGGAAAAAAATGCCATCAACTCCAAACAAAAATGGACAAAGAACATGGTCAGGTAATTCTGAAAGAATTATGACAAATACATGAGAATAAAGTACACAATCTCAAGGAAATTCAGATTGATACAACATACCCTTGAGAAGTGACATTAGCCTCATGGTGGAATAAGACATCCCTCATTTTGCTTTTAACAACAATACTTTGGCATCCATCCACAGATAAAAGTGCCTTTTTGGGAGTGGTGAGATCCAACACCATACACTGAGGGTCCTGAAAGGAACCTGGCCCACCATGTGTCAGATAACTGACATTCAGACCTTGGTCCTGGCTGTGCACCCTGTAGCGACCTGTGAGCTGCCTTCAGCCCCTTGTGGCCTGGGTCCCGGAGCCCATGGAAAACACTGTCTTAGATAGTCATCCCCAGATAAGAGTGTTAATAGAAGTCCAGGTTTCAGGAGAGAAGTTCTTGCATATCATTTGAGAGAAGTTCCTGCATATCATTGGAGAGGGTAAGAGGAACATGTTGACTTGTACCATCCTTCCCCTAAGGCAACAGTTTTAGGCTAAGAGACAGCTCAGTCTGTGATCTCTGTCATGGGAGAAAGTGAGAACATGTGAGTGAGCACCCACAAAAGGCTCTACCAAGTTTGCAGACCAAGGAAATACCACAAATTTGAGCTTTAGTGTCCCCTTTGGACAAGCAAATGTGAGACAGTCATACATGGCATGGTGCATTCTGGGATCAGCAGAAGGCATGCACGCTTAAAAATTCTGCCACAAGATGGAGCAAGAAGAGTGGGTCAGGTCTATCTATAGAAGATCTGAGAAACCCTCCATCATTAGTAGGGCTGATGGAAGATATTTCTCTCTTGAAGCCAGCTAATGAAGACGAGTAGATGACTTACTTCAGATGGGTGAACAGCAATGCAAAACTTCAAGAAACGTGATGAATAAAGGAAAGATGATACAATAATCTTTCCATAACCAACCCCAAGACATGGAGATCTGTGACTTGATAAAGAATTCAAAATACCTGCATTAAGGAAACTCAGTGAGTTATAAGAAAACACAGACAATTCAACAAAATCAGGAAAACAAAATGAGATGTTTAACAAAGTGAAAATATGAAAAAGGACCAAACAAGCATTTTGGGGCTGAATAACACAATGAATGAAATGCAAAATGTAATAGAGACCATCAATAGTAGAACAGATCAGTCGGAAGACAGAAACTTAGAAATTATCCAATCAGAGGAGAACAAAGGAAAAAGAATGTAGAAAGCCTAAGTGCTCCTTGGAATACCATCAAAAGAACCAATTTGTGAATTATTGGAATTCCAGAAGGAGAAGAGAGGGTGGAAAGGTTATTTAAAGAAATAATGTCTGAGAATTTCCTAAACATGGGGTGAGATTTAGAAACCCAAGTTCATGAAGTTCATAGGTTGCCCAACGGAATCAACTTAGAGAGATCCTCTCCAAGAGACATTATAATAAAAAATTTAAAAATTAAACACAAAGAATTTTAAAAGCAGCAAGACCAGGGGGCTGGGGGTGGTGATGGTGCAGGAAGCATATAACCTACAAGGGAACCATAATGCTGTCAGTGATTTCTCAGCAGAAATTTACAGTCCAGGAGAGGGTGGGATTGTATATTTAAAGTGTATAGAAAAAAAAAGTCAATCAGGAATACTTGGTCCATCAATGTTTTCCTTCAGAAATGAAGAACAAAATCTGAGGTAATTCTTCACCACTAGACCTTTTTTACAAGAAATGCTGAAAGGAGTTTTGCAAGATAAAATGAAAGGATGTGAATTAATAACATTAGAACATATGAAAATATACAACATCCTGGGAAGCTAAGTATACAGTCAAATTGTAATATGGTATTGTGTTAATCATTTAACTCTACTATAAAGTTTAAAGGACAATAATATTAAAAATTAGTATAATAATTTGTTAATAAATACACAATGTAAAAGCAGTAAATTGTGACATCAAAAACAAAAGGGGATATAAAAGGTTTTTTTTTTTTACAAAATCAAGTTTATTAGCAGTGTAAAATAGACTTATATCTGTAAGGTGTTTTATGTAAGGTTTATGGTAACCACAAAGCAAAAACCGGCAGTAGATTCACAAAAGATAAAAAGAAGGGAATCAAAGCATACCACTATCTAATATCAATTCACAAAGGAAGGCAGCAAGAGAGGAAGAAAGGAACAAAGGAACTATAAAACAGCAGAGAGCAATGAATAAGATGGCACTAGTGAGTCCTTACCTAACAATAATTACTTTAAATGTAAGCTCATTAAAATTTTCTATCAAAAGACATAGAGTGGCTGGGTGGATAACAAAACAAGACCCAAATATATGCTGCCTAAAAGGCTTACCTCAGCTTTCAGGACACACATAGGTTCAAAGCGAAGGGATGCAAAGAGATAGTCCATGCAAGTGGAAACCAAAAGAGCAGGGAGAGTAATACTTAATGTCAGACAAAACAGAACTTAAGTAAAAACTGAAACAAGACAAAGAAGATTATTATATCATGATAAAGAAGATAACATAATCATTAATATATATGCACCCAAAATTGGAGCACCTAAACATATTAAGCAAATAATAAGTGGTCTGAAGGAAGAAATAAACAACACTGCTATGTGGCAGGGGACTTCAATATCCCATTTTCAAGAATGGACAGATCATCCAGACAAAAATCAACAAAGAAACATTGAACTTGAACTATACTTTAGACCAAATGATTTAATGGACATGTATAGAACCTTCCATCCAACAGCAGCAGAATGTACATTGTTCTCAAGCACATGTGTAGCATTCTCTAGGATAGATCATGATGGGTCACAAAACAAGTCTTAGAAAATTTAAGTAGATTAAAAGTAGATCATGCCAAGTATCTTTTCTGACAACAATGATATGAATCTTGAAATTAATAACAGAAAGAAAGCTGGGAAATTCACACTAATGTGGAAATTATGCAGTACACTCCTGAACAACCAATGGATTAAAGAAAAAAAAATCAAAGAGGAAGTAAAAAATATCTTGAAACAAGTGAAAATGGAAACACAACAAACCAAAACCTATGAGATACAGCAAAGCAGTTCTAAGATGGAAGTTTATGAAGATAAATGCTTACATTAAGAAACAACAAAGCTCTCAACCTTACTTTATACCTCAAGGAATTGTAAAAAAGAAAAACAAATACCAAAATTAATAGCAGAAGGATTAACAAAAAAACATCAGAACAGAAATAAGTGAAATAGAGACCAGAAAAACAATAGGAGAGATAAATGAAACTAAGAACTGTTTTTTTTTTTTTTTTGGAAAGATAAACCAAATTGACAAAACTTTAGCTAGACTAAGAAAAACAGAGTGAAGACTCAAGTATTAATAAATAAAATCAGAAATAAAAGAGAAGACATTAGAACTGGTACCACAGAAATACAAAGATCCAAAGGAGACTTGTATGAACAGTTACACACCAATAAATTGGATAACCTAAAAGAAATGGATAGCTTCCTAGACACATACACCCCACCAAGACAGAATCATGAAGAAATAGAATTTATGAATAGACCAATAATGAATAAGGAGATTGAATCAGCAATCAAGAACTGCCCAGCAAATAAAAGCCCTGGAATAGATGATTTCTTTCACTGGTGAATTCCACCAAACATTTAAAGAAAAATTAAGGCCAATCCTACTCACACACTTTCAAAAAATTAAAGAGAGAATACTTCCAAACTCATTTTATGGGGCTAGCACTGTCCTGATACCAAAGCCTAATAAGAACACTACAAGAAAAGTACAGACCAATATCTCTGATGAATATGTATGCAATAATTCTCAACAAAATAACTAGCAAACTGAATTCAATAGTACAATATAGGTGTCATGCACCATGATCAAGGGGGATTTATCCCTAGGATGCAAGGGTGGTTCAAAATATGCAAATCAATAAATGTGATAACACCACATTAATAAAGTGAAAGATAAATATATAGTCACCTCAATCAATAAAGATAATTTGACAAAAATATAATATTCTTTCACGATAAAAACTCAACAAATTGGGCAGAGGGGGAATATACTTTAACACAATAAAGACAATATATATGAAAAGCACACAATGAACATCATACCCAATGGTGAAAGGTTGACAATTTTTCTTCTAAGATCAGAAACAAGACAAATGGGCCTGCTGTCACCACTCCATTCAACATAGTACTAGAAGTCTTAGCCAGAGCCATCAGGCAAGAAAAAGAAATAAAAGGGATTGTAATCAGAAAGGAAAAAGTAAAATTGTCTTTGCAGATGCTATTGTCAAAATCTCTCTCAGTAAATCAGACAGAAAACAACCAAAAACTGTATGACTTCAATCATGTGTGGAATGTAAAACTGAAAGCAACAAAGAAATGAAAGCTCATGGACACAGTCAATAGTTTAGTGGTTACCTGAGGGTAAGTGGGGAGGGAGGGGGCGGGAGAAGAAGGAGAGGAGGGGGTGTCAAGTATACGGTGATGGAAGGAGAACTGACTCTGGGTGGTGAGCACATAATGCAACACATAGACCATGTACTGTACACCTGGATCCTATGTAATTTTTGCTAACCAATGTCACCCTAATATTTAACAATAAAAAAAGAAATGAAAAAAAAATCTCTCTCACTCTGCGTGTGTGTGTATTGCATATGTTATATATGGGAAAGAATGAAATATATAAGGAAATAATATATATTTTTATATATTTATAAATTTCATTCTTTTCCATATATAATTTTATATATATATTTATAAATTTATACACACACACACACACACATATATATATATATATATATATATAGAGAGAGAGAGAGAGAGAGAGAGAGAGAGAGAGAGAGAGAAGAGAGAAATTCTAAAAATTCCACCAAAAAAATGTGTCTTTCTCTATCTGGCTTATTTCACTTAGCACAATGCCCTCCAGGTTCATTTATGTTATCACAAATGGCAGGATTTCTTTCTTTTTATGACTGAATTGTATTCCATTGTGAGCATGTGTTTGTCACATTTTCTTTATGTATTCATCTGTCAATGGACATAGGTTGTTTCCATATTTCATTTCCTTTAGATATGTACCCAGAAATGGGATTGCTGGATCACATGTTGGTTCTTTTATTTTTTGAGTGACCTCTATTCTATTTTCCATAATGTTAAGCCACCAAATTTATGGTAATTTATTATAATCGCCTTAGGAAACTGACATAGCTTCAAATCATGGAAGCTAAACAAGATGCTTTTATTTGCTTTTTTTTTTTTTAAGTGTGAGGGTAATGAGGCTCTGAGTTGGGCTGGTCAGAACAGAGAACAGGTGGCTATGAAAAACATTCATAGTCTAAATGTGAAAGGTAGAAGGATGATAAAAATTGGCTAGGAAAATTCTTTGACATTGGTGAAGATGAGGAACTATTTTAAGAGGAAGACGATTTGTTTGAATGATCTGAAGGTGATATATTGTAGTAGGAAAAGGCATTAGGACGTGTGGCCTCATGTACTAACTAAACACAGATGGGTCTCAGTGTATGCTATTTGCTTGAGTTAAACTATCTTTTATTTTCCTAGTTCTATCCTAGGGTTATTTGGCTATCTCCAACTCTAAACAATGATGGCCCTTCTATTTGGTTCACCAGAATCAACTTCTGAATTTAGGCCAAAATGCGTTTCTTGACACACAAAGCAGCTATTTGTTCCCAGGTTTCAATAAGCCGTTTTTATTCATTTTTCTTACCCACATCTCTGTTTCAGATACTTGCTCCCGTTTGTGACCCCTTTGAGGAAAGAACTGTGTCTTCACATTACTATGTTTGGCAAAATCTTTAGCATATTGTAAAGATTCGGTAACTGTTTGCTTTTTGGCCAAGTTTTTGATCTAGCATACAAGGGCTGTCCAGAAAGTATCCAGCCATGTAATTTGAAAAACAGAGGCATTTATGGCTGGAATTTTTCCGGACAGCCCTCTTATACCTTCTTCTGGATAAGTTTTGTTTTATCATAAATTAAGATCCAAAAAGTCCTTTGTTAATATAAGATACATTAAGATGATTCTTATCTGAGACCATATAATTGTATATAAAATATAGGAAGGGGAGTCCATCATTACCATAAGAGCTGTGACCCAGCCTTACCCACTCTACAGAATAAAAGAGAAGGTTACACAGGAATTGTGTCCATAATTTTATAAAAGGAAAAGGTTTGTTTTTAAGAAACTGGAATGGTTTGGTGAGAGTATTGGAGCACCCTCAGTGTCCTCGAGTTGATTTTGTACTGTACTTAGTCCATAGCATCCTTCAGGGAAGCTGGATGAAGAGCACATAGGACTCTATGCTTTTTGCAACTTCTTATGAGTCTAATTATTTTACAACACTAAGTTAAGTAAAAAAGAAATAGAATCAGATTGTTAAGCTTTACTAAAATATTTGCTGCTCTTTAAGTAATAACAATTTGGGCTGAAATCTGAAAAACGAGAAGACTCCTTTTCTGTAAAGGAAACAGCCTATTCGAAGAGCATTTGAAATATAGAAAAATTGATGTTGTGGTTAGAGTTGGCTGAGCAAGGCAGATAGTGGCATGTGACACCTGGTGGAGTAAGTAGAAATGCTTGCTTTCTTCTGAGAGCCCTGCCTGACAAAATGGAGTTTGGGAGAATTTTAAGCTGAGGACCAGATCCTCAGCTATGACAACCTTTCTTACAACCCAGCCACCATGCTATAATAAGAAGCCCAAGATACGTGAGAAGCGACATGACTTGATGAAACTGAATCAGCAGAAACCCCAGCCCACAAACAAGGTCAAGGGCCATCCATGTGAATGGGTATCTTAGACATCCAGCCTAACCATGGCTTTGGATGACTGTAGCCCCAGACAGCATCTGGCTCTACCCTCTTGGAATGAGAACCACCCAGCTGAGTTCAGTCATTCCACAGAACTGTAAGGGATCATAAAAGTCATTGTTTTAAATCAACTGATAACAAGTACAAGTAATAACCCTTCTTAGCTCCAGAGCCTATAAAGTACTTTCACTTACCTTAACCCTCTTGATTTTCAAAAATATCCCTTTAGAAAGCTGCAATATCTTGGTGGGCACATAGTACAACATTGTACTCCAACACATCTTCAACTTCTGGCACATTAAAAGTTCTCAATAAAAATATTTGTGAAATGGAAGAAAAAGGATTTGTTGCTCTTAAAAAAGGTTAAACAAAATATTTTCACCTTCTGCAACTATAGTTCTTTGTTCCACTTGGAACTTCTAACACCAAGGTTAAAGACCTCTGCCATTGGAGTCTGGAGAAATCAGAACAGCAAAGAGAAAAGCAGGCATGCTTACAGATAAGTGCAAGAGGCAAAGGTGATGTTGAAATACTTTCACCTGGACTCTTTCAAAAGAGCCAGTTTGGGTCATAAGGTAAAGTGACCTTTGAGTTAGAAACTGGATGTTTTCACTTTCTCCACTGAGCAGCTAAATTTAAATGTTTTCCCTCTTCCTAATTGCCTTTTGGTATATGGAGAAGTACCTAGGTTCTCTAGTCAGAAAACCCTGGGTTTCTCTTTTGGCTTCTGGTTTGTTACTATATGTGGTTCTTTGGGCTAGTTACTTATTTTCTCTAAGCTATTAAGGGATTTCAGTAGCTACCTCATTGGATTACTTGAGTGCTAAATATAATAAAGTATTTTAAACACTTTGAAGTACATAGAATATAAGCAAAAAATAAAGAATGTTATCTTCACTTCATATTTTTCTTGCTCTTCATATTTTTCTTGCTCTACCAATTCTCTTGCATGAAAAGGAAGTTTTATTTTATGTTTATTTATTTAACAATTATCTTAAATGCCTACTGGA
Organism: Lyroderma lyra; assembly: GCA_004026885.1. NCBI lineage: Eukaryota > Metazoa > Chordata > Mammalia > Chiroptera > Megadermatidae > Lyroderma > Lyroderma lyra. The sequence goes on from PVJL010008858.1 coordinate 9,008, forward strand.
CTAGATACTGGGAGTGTGGTGATAAGACAAGGAGCTCACAGGAAATATCTTTAGTAATGCATATTGGTTACATGATATAAGACTTTTGGGGGAACCAAGAAGAAAGCCATCATTTCTCCTGAGAGTGGTTTCAGGGTTAAAAAAGCTTCCTGGAGAACTGAGTATCTACTTATCAAATGGACAGTAGACAAAGGGTATGGACATGGGGAGCAGTGTAGAACAGCCTGGAAATCTAGAATTGTAAATGACTCAGACTGGTTAGAGTGTCAGGTGTTGGGTGTGGGGAGGCGTGGTATAATAGTGGTTGCCACAGGAATGAGTCTGGGGAGTCAGGTAGGACCTTGGCCTGAAGGGCCTGGTATACCAAAATAGACTTATTTTTATTCTTGTAGTGATTTATTTGAAATAGTGTTGAGCTATACCTTACTTCAAAGTATCCACATGTCTAAAAATGCACCTGAGCAATGGGATTTTATAAATCACATTAAACTTTTTGATATTCATTATAAAGGTGAAAATACTCATATAACCTTTTTACAAAATCCCTAAGTAAAGGAAGAAAAGAACACAGTTTAGAAACCTACCTGACAACAACTGAACATGTGGACAAACCACTAGAGAGTTTCTGTGATTGTAGCATTTCAACCACTTTTTCAAATACTTTTTCAGCTCTACCCTCATTCTCTTCTCACTATGGGACTCTTATGACACTAGTGTTTAATCTTTTGTTGTAGTTACACAAGTAGTTGAGGCTCTGTTTTTTTGTTTTTTTTGTTTGTTTGTTTTTTTTTCAGTGTATTATCCTTACTGTTGTTCAGATTGAGCAGTTTCTATTGTTCTATCTCCCAATCTGCTGTTGAGGCCACCACTGAGTTTATTTTAGTAATTGCATTTTTTAGTTCTAACATTTCCATTTGGTCCATCTTTATAAGTTTTATTTATTTGCTGAGAATTTCTGTTTTGCATTTTTTTCAAACATGTTTGTAGCTGCTCTTTGAAGCATTTTTATGATGTACGCTTTTAATTTTTTGTCAGATAATCTTAACATCTCTGTCAACTTGGTACAGATGCCTATTATTTTCCCTTTTTCATTCAGTTTGAGATCTTTCCAATTCTTGGTGTGTTGAGTGATATTCAATTGAAAATTGGACAGTTGATTATTTTGCTATGAGATTCTGGATCTTATTTTACATCTTTGTTTTCCTTGATTTTTGGACACTGCTTCAGAAGGGAAAGTGGGTCATTACTGCCTCATTACTGGACATGGGGGTAGAAGTCCAGGTTGCCCACTTAGTCTCCATTGATACCTGAGCTGGGAGGGCATCCTTGCTATGCTGGGCAGATTTGGAAGTTCTGGCTCCCCACTAAGCCCACATTGATAACCTTCCTGCCTGGGAAGAGTAGGAGTGTCTTTTCACAGCTCTCTACGTTGCTACGTGGTAGTGAAAGTCCTGATTCTCCGCTAGTCCCCTCTCGTACCACCCTGAGAAGGGAAGGAGAGAGCTGCCTCATTCCTACTAGGGGGAATGAAAAGTCAGTCTCCCACGTAGCCTCCTCTGACACCTCTGTGGTAGGAGACAGGCAGGGAGGTTGGGGTGCCTTGTAACAGCCTAGCAAGGATGGAAGTCAAGCTTACCACTCAGCCATGGGCATGAGTCTGGGTGGTGTCAGTTTTTTTTAATGATGTCTAGCTAAAGTAGAACAGCTATTTTCTAAACGTTGTCTACGTTGTGAGGCTGCCCCTTCCCTGTGTATTTTAACTAGAGATAGCAAGCTTTTGTTAGGCCTCCTTTCTGTCTGTGCACATGTGCATTTCTGGGTTTTCATCTTCTACGGATCCAAGTCTGAGATTATGTGAAGTGAGAACAAAGCAGGACAACACAAAGCAAACAAAATGGGGAACTCACCACCATGCCATTCTTCGTATTCCTAGGTCCTTAGCTGGTGCGTCTTCTTGTCTCCATTCTTCAGTCTTCTTATGTTTGTTTTATATATGATGTTTAGTGTTTCTGGTTGTACTTGGCAGGAGAAATAGGAAAAAATACATTTATTCCATCTTCTTGGAAGCTGCTGCTTAATTTTTAAAATCCATTTTCTTTACAAGAGTGCAGAGGCAAAAAAAGAGTCTCAAATAAATTAGCCAATCTTTCTATCAATATAAGATAAAAAGATTTTTCTAACTTATCTTCTCATTTCCCTCCGCCACACTCTCTCACCTTCTTAGTAACATCCAGTCCATTAAGGCTACTTATAAAAATCTGTATATTTTTCTACATAAGACATGAGGTTAGGTGGATGTTGTCTCAGTCTGGCCTTAAGCTTGCTCCATAATAAAATATAAAGTCAAATGCCAATAATTATAGACCTTGCCACAACAAAATATGAGGCAATGTTAAAGTAACCAGAGTATAAACTATTTATTCAAATAGCCTTATGTTGTATATTAATGTTATACTACTAATTATATAATTATACTATTAATTATATTAATATTTATTTTTTCATCTTTTCTTACCTACTACTGTAAGCTTCTTCAGGAATGAGGGTGGGCAAAATATTAATGTATTACCTGGCAACACTCCCCCTTCTTGCCCATTTCTTTCCCACTCACAGCTCATTCAGAAATCAAGGGAGAAAGCCAGGGGAGAATTTGCACCTAAAATTAATCTAGGCTTACAGGCTTAGAGAAGACCTGTGAATCAATAGCCAGGTACTATCAATCAGTATCTCAGACTAGATCTTGCAAAAAGTGGTGGCTGCTTCTCACCCCATGTCACACATCTTCGAAGAGTTTGACAGAGCAAGCACAAAATTTTAGTAGTTTCTTACAAAACTAAATATACTCTTGCTGTACTGTCCAGCAATTACACTCCTCGGTACTTGCCCAAAGGAGTTGAAAATATACGTCCACACAAAAACCTACACAGTGATGTATATAGCAGTTTTATTAATAATTGTCCAAACTTGGAAGCAACTAGATGTTCTTCAGTAAACGAATTGATAAGTAAACTGTGGTACATCCAGACCATAGAATATTATTCAATGCTTAAAAGAATAGTTATCAAGAAATTAAAAGACATGGAGGAACTCCAGAATTATTATATATTACTTAGTGAAAGAAGCAAATCTGAAAAGACTACATACTGTCTAATTCCAACTATATGATGTTCTGGAAAAAACACAACTATGGAGACAGTAAAAAGATCAGTGATTGCCCTGGGCTGGGGGCAGGGTGGGGAGTGGGGTGGGCAGGGATGAATAGGTGAAACACAGAGAACTTTAAGGCAGTGAAAATACTCTGTATGATATTATAGTGATGAATACATGTTATTACATATTTATCCAAACCCACAGAATGTACAACACCAAGAGTGAATCCTAATGTAAATTATGGACTTTAGGTGATTAAGATGTGTTAATGTAGGTTCAACAATTGTAATAAATGTATCACTCTGGTGGGAGAAGTTGATAATGGGGGAAGTTATGCATATGTAGGGGCAGGAGGTATATGGGAAATCTCTGTACCTTCTGCTTAATTTTGCTGTGAACCTGAAACCTCTTAAAAAATAAAATAAAGACAAAAACTCTTAAATATGAAGAAAAATGGTGAAAAAATCAATGGAGAAATGACACATCACTCTAGGGAAAAATTATTTAAACGATAATAGATTTCTCATCGGAAACCACAGGGATAAGAAGGAAGTAGCACGCCATTGTTCAAGTGCTGAAATAAAAGAACTCTCAATCTAGAATACTTTATCCAATGAAATTATCCTTTAGGAATCAAGAGAAAATGAAGATATCTCAAATGATGAAAGACAAATGATCTACCCTAAAAGAGTGGCTAAAGGAAATTCTCTAAACAGAAAAATATGATAAAATAAGGAACCTTGGTGTATCAGGAAGAAAGAACATGGCAAGCAAAAACATTCATTAAATACTATAGACGTTCCTTCTATTGTGTTTTCTAAGTATTTTTTATGGTGGAAGCAAAAATTTATAAAAAGAAATTAACCACACTGGTGTGATTCTAAATGTATATCAATAGAATATATAAGACAATCAGATTATTAAATGGGATAGAGTAAATGAATGTAAAGAAGATGAGATTTTTAGACTTCCATCAAACAGGTAAAACAATGACAATAGTTTTATATATGATAAAATATGTATATATAATGCAATACTGAGAACCACTAAAAAGGCTATACAAATAGCCATAGTAACGAACACTACAAATTAAAATGGCAGTCTAAAAATGCGTTCAAGTAACCCACAATCTCTTCCATAAAATAGAAGTGGAGGGAATGATTTCCAATCCATTTTGTGAAGCTACAATAGTATTGTCTTGGTACTAAAACCCAAGACAGTTGAAAAAGAAAAGAAAACTACAGATCAATATTCCTTATGAATTTAGAGACAAATACAATATATCACCATTGGGGAAACTAAGTAAAACCTATGGGGGAATCTCTCTGTATTATTCTTAAAACTGCATGTGAATTATTAGTATCTCAAAAAGTTAAAACAGCAAAAAGGGGGATAAAGCAAATCATATATTCTATTTGATATTAGTAGAGATCCAAAGCTGATACACAAATGATTGCAAACCCAAGTTAATTTTGGTTCAGTAGATTTCTGGACATTTCATAACATGCTTTAAAGTGGTTGAGGAACCCTTAGGATGCCGCAATTTTAGATCTAAAAAATAGTGTCACAAGTAATTGAGAACTAACACCAAAGGCAAACATGATGTTACTGTTCTTTTTTGTTTATAGACATTTAGGTATGGTATTAACAAATATTTTAATCTGTAGCAAAGTATAATACTTTGAAAAGGTACAGTTTTAGAATAACCTTAAAAGTAAGTCAATGCAATGACCTAAAGCACAGTGACCCTAGCTCATGCTTATTCATTTAATCTTTGAACTTGGCACCCTCAGCCCTTCCTGCCCACCCATCAGTTCCCATAACTCTCATAGAACACAAGAATTCCATTAGGCAATGTGACCTTGGGACTCTTAATACAATATTAGTCTATGCTGGTGGAAATGACATGACATTGATACCAAACTTTCCCCAATTATTTCTTTAAATTTTTTCATGCCACCTTGTAATTCCACCTTGGTTTAAGATCTTGGGTATAAGGAAGAGTTCATTGGAAAAGAGGGTGCTGAGTCAGCATTACCCTCACCTTATGAATGTCTTTCAGGGTGCTGGGGCCAAATTAGGTGAATGAACAAAAGAAAAGTGAGAACAAAAGAAATGACATTTTAGGAGAATGGACATCAAAAGTGGAAAGAAATTGTTTTGCTTTTCAGGCAGTAAGAAGGACTTTAAAAAGAATTTTGGGAGAAAAGTTTAAGAGGTAACATGGTTTGAAGGAAGTGAAGACAGGAGAAATCAAGATCTATAAACTGAGAAGATGGAAGAGTTAGGTAGAGTTGAAAACTATTGGTAGCAGAAAACTTGGAAACAGAATGTAGTTAAGTATTGCCACACTCAAATATAATAGTTGAAGATCACATCACACTGTCTACCTTCAGAAATGAAAAGTCAGAGAATTGTTAGCCACAAATACAATATAGTGGGGAAAAAATTACAAAGCATATTATCTTCAAACTAAAGATCAACTAGAGACAGAATTGAGTTGATTCAACTCTCTTCAGGGAAAACTGTTACAAATTAACTTATATTTAAATATAATGTAAATATAACAATATTGTTAAATTATATATATTATATTAAATATATACTATATTTTTAAATACTTTGGTAGATGAGGTTTGTTCTTCCAATTGACCCTTACTTATAAGAAACTCTTTATTATAATATAGATTTTTTATGCTCTAGATGAAAAATATTGGTCTATTCAATATACATTTGATGAGCCTTCTTGTGCTGTAGGACTAGAAACATTAGTAGGCATGGTCTCTAGCTTGCTGTAGTCTTCCCCAGGGATATTGAGGGGCAGCTGGAGTCAAGATTGCAGCCCTAATTCCATTGTGTCTTAACCACGTAGACATCCACTTGCTCTTCAAGAATCCCAGTTTCCACACTTTTAAACTGAGAATAATAGCTCCTCACTTATTTACCTTAAACATGCTTATTATTTTAATATTCAAATGGGATAATATATGTGTGTAATAAGCTCTATAACTTAATAAAGCACTATATATTTCTGAATGATTTTTGTACTGGTTTATTCTTGGTCCATTGTGAGGCAGGAACTATGCCCTGTTTTCTTTACATCCTCAGACACATAGAAAGTATGGGCAGCAAGTGTTGGATATCTCCGTGAATAAAACAGAGAAAAATATCTTTGCTTTTATGGGTCTTACATACTATGAATGCCTTCCAATACTGGGACCATATTAGTTGGGTGAATTTTATGACAAGCAAAAAAAGAGTGACACCAAAAGGAAATTTTTTTTTTTCGGAGAAAAGAGGTCAATTGTGGAGGTGACAATAAACAACAAGCATAATAAATTCATAAATTATATAGTATCCTAGAAGGTGATAAATGCTGTGGGAAGACATGTCAAGAGTAAGCAGAACTGAGAGTCCTGCGGGTATGAGATGCAAATTTTAAAAGGGAGATGAAGATAGGTCTCATTGAAAAGATGGTAATTCAAGAGGTTTTTTTTTTCTCCATTGAATGTTTTTGGCTTCTTTGTCAAAAATTATGTGCCCCAAAATATGTAGGTTTAGTTCTGGGTTCTCAGTTCTGTTCCTTTGTTCTGTGTCTGCTTTTGTGCCAATGCCATGCTGTTTTGATTATTGTCCCTTTGTGTAATTTGAAGTCAGTGACTGTGATACCTCTGGCCTTCTTTTTTTTCCCTATGGATTGTTGGGACTATTTAGATTCTTTTGTGATTCCATACAAATCTGATGATATTTTTGTTCTATTTCTTTAAAATACGCCATTGGGATTTTAATGGGTATTGCATTAATCTGAATATTGCTTTGGGTAATGTGGTCATTTTAACTGTGCTGATTCTTCAAATCCATGAACATGAAATATCTTTTCATTTGTGTCTTCTTCAATTTCTTTTATTAATATCTTGCAATTTTCAATGTAGAGGTCCTTCATATCCTTTGTTAAGTTTATTCTATGTATTCTTTTTGTTGCTATTGCATAAAAAATTGTTTGTTTTATTTCTTTTTTAAAATTGTATTGTTAGTATATAGGAATACAATGGATTTTTTGTACATTGTTTCATATCCTGCGACTTTACTTATTTGTTTGTTTCTATAATAATAGTTTTCTTGTGTGTGGAGTTTTTAGGGTTTTTCTATATAAAGAATCATGTCATCTGCAAAAAAAAGCTGGGAAAATTGGAAAGCTAGTGAAACTAGACTGCTATCAGTAGCCACACACCAAAATTAACTAAATCAAAGACCTAAATATACTATAAGACCTGAAACAATAATTGCATAGAAAAAAGCGTAGGTCGAAACTTATGTAACTTGGTCTTAGAGAGAATTGTGTGAATTTGACCTCAAAAGTAAGGGAAGTAAAAGCAAAAATAAATGAATTGGACTATATCACACTAAAAAGTTTCTGCACACCAAAAGAAACCAACAACAAAACAAAGAGGTAAAAAACTGAATGGGAGAAGGTATTGGCAAACAACACTTCTAATAATGGGCTAATATCCAAAATATATAAAGAACTTGTACAACTCAACAACTTAAAAGTAATTCAATTAAAAAAAATGGGCAGAGGACCTGAACAGATACCTCTCCTAAGAAAACATACAAGTGGCCAACAGATATATGAAAAAATGTTCAACTTCACTAGCTATTAGGGAAATGCACATCAAAACCACAATGAGATACCACCTCACACCTGTTAGAATGCCTATTATCAACAAGGCAAATAATAACAAGTGTTCAAGAGGTTGTGGAGAAAAAGGGACCTTCTTGTATACTGCTGGGGGGAATGTAAATTGGTATAGCCACTATGGAAAACAGTATGAAGGTTCCTCAAAAAACAAAGAATAAAACTATCATATGACTCAGCAATGCCTCTTCTGGGTTTCCACCCAAAAAGAAAAAAATATATAACCAACAACAACAACAACAACAAAAACCACATTTATCTGTAAGGATGGAGAGATATAGATACAGATATATCCCTATTTTCATTGCAGCATTATTCATGGTGGCCCAGATATGAAAACAACCAAAGTGTTTTTCAGTAGATGACTGGATAAAGATGTGGTTCATATACACAATGGAATATCACTCAGCTATGTGACAATATGGATGGATCTTGAGATTCTCATGCTAAGTAAAGTAAGTCACAAAGAAAGTTGAGAACCATATGGCTGCTGTCTGAGAACTGAAAACAGCACAAGAGGGCCCAAAGACAGAAGCAGTTAGACCTTAAAAGACGCTGTAGTAGTAATACAAGTGAAGGATGATAGTGGCTTGCACTAGAGTGGGAGAACTGGAGAAAGAAATGTTCAGATTCTACATATCTTATTTTGAAGGTAGGGCTGATAGGGTGTCCTGACAGAATGAGCATGGGGTGTAGAAGAAAAAGAAGAGCGACTCCGATATTTTTGCTGAATAAAAATTGGAAGCTGGTGCTGCTGCCAACTGGAAAGGGGAAGCCTGTTGGAGGGGCCGTCTTTGGGAAAAGGTCGGAAGTCAAGGTTAGACATATTAAACACTCCAACAGAGATATCAAAGATAAAGTTGTGTGTACGAGTTGGAAATTTAAGGGGAAGGTCTAGGCTAGAAATAAAAATTTAGAAATTGTTGGATACAGATGGTAGTTAAAGCTGTGAGACTGGCTCAGATTACAGAGGGAGGGAGAATGGAGAGAGAAGTCCAATGAGTGACATCTGGAGCACTCAAATGCTAGTTAAGAAGTTGAAAGAAGAGAAAGAACATCAAAAGAAACTGAGAAAGAGTGACCAATAAAACGTAAGAAAATCTAAGAAACCTGTAGTATCCTGGAATCCAAGGAAAGAATGTGTATTAAGGAAGAGAGAAAGATGAGTTTGTCAACCACTTGAATTTTTCATGAAAGATAAAGACAAAAAACAGACCTTCGGTTTTAGCGATTAAAGGTGATCAATGACCCTTACAAAAGCAGTTTTGTTGGTATGAAAGCGTCCTATGCCTGAGTAGACTGTGTTTAAGAGAGAGCAAGAGGACAGGAAATGGAGATAGCGATAGAGATGACTCTTTTAAGTTTAGGGGGTTCCCTGGTGGTGTAGTGGCTAGGCTTTGGCGCCGTCAACACTGTGGCCTGGGTTCGATTCCCAGCCAGGGAACTACCCACATAAAAACAAACAAACAAACAAACAAACAAATAAATAGATGAAGTTTAGCTGCAAAGAGAAGAAGAGAAATGATGGTAGCTGGCAGGAGAAGTGAGGTCAAGAGATTTTTTTTTTAAGATGGAAGAAATAACAGGATGTATGTATGCCGACAGGAATGATCCAGCAGAAATGGAAACGTTGGTGATGCAGGACAGAGAGAGTAATGCCTCCTTAAGAAGTCATTCTTGAGGGGATGGGCTCTATAGTATAAAAGTATAAACAGAAGGACTGGCCATAAATAGGGTCATAAACAGTTCATTTAGAGGAACAGGTGGGAAGGCAGAGTGCTGGCTACAGATGCTGATAAGTGGGCAGATGTCATGGCAGGAGATTATGGCAGCTCCTTCAGACACTTCAGTTTATCAGTGAAGTGAGAAGCATAATACTTCAGCAGAATGTAAGAAGATAGGGAAAGAATGTTTGGAGTTTGAGGAAAGACAAAGTATGAAGCAATTATCTAGGAAAGTGGAAAAGTGAATCAACTAAGGAAATAAATTTAAGACTGCTGGGCAGCAAGTGTTAGAATACACCAGAAAAAAAAGTCTTTGTCCTTATGAATCTTGCATCCCACAGAGTAAACAATAAATAATAAGCATACTTATATTAAGTATAAGGGCTGTCTGGAAATTATCCAGGCATATAATATGAAAAATAGAGGCATTTATGGCTGGATTTTTTTCTGAATAGCCCTTGTGTATAATTGAGAGCCATTTAGTTTCATGGTGAGACTAATCAGAAGCTTTCCTGTTTTTCTTTAGGCATGTTCTGCTACATGGTAGAGGCTTGCAGTAAATTGGATCATTTAAATTAGTCAGGGTTGTGAGCCTGATAAGGGGAGGGCATAGAGGCTGCAGATGTTCGCAAGATGGGTTCTGAAGAAAGACAGCACATCCAGGAAATGAAGAACAGTTAAAAGGTGGTAAGATCACTGGACTGGGGTGAATGTGTTTAACCATTTGATACATTTGACCCAACTTCTCCATCTCCACTTCCTGCCCTAGTTAAAGTGGTGGCTAAGAATTTTGCCTGGATTAGAATTCTAGCTTTGTCCATTACCAGATCTGTGATGTTTCACTTTAATTTTGTTTATCCCTGTCCAAAACCATTGCCTTAATTATTACAGTTTCATGATAAAATTCTTGATATCTAGTATGGCAGTTCCCCAAATAATTTTTCAAAATAAATGTGAAATACATTTTTAGGAGAAAAGCTGAGAAAATTAATCTCCAAGTAAAGGTAACACAAAAGAATATTCTTCAAGTAAAAGGAAAATGATCCAAGATAGTGACTCTGAGGTGTGGGAAGAAATAAAGAGCAAAAAGAAGATAAATATATAGACAAATCTAAATGAATATTGACTCTATAAAGTAATAATATTCATAAGAATCATAAAATAGAGAAAATGAAAGTACCATCCATGACAACAATAGAATATAAGTCAGAGGTACATAAATGAAGTTTGAGAGTTCTAAAATCCTTGCATTGCCCTGGAAAAGGAAAAAGTAACAATGATTAGTCAGAGATACATGTCATAATCTCTAGGAAAGAGTTAACTATTAATTAGATAATAAAAGAATGGATACTTAATAACAGAAGAGAAAGGAAACATAAATAATAAAAATTTGATTAATCCAAAAGAAGGCAAAAGTTAAGATTGAAAAAGAAAGATGGAATTATTAGAACAAACAGAGAAAGTAAGATAACAGAGGAGTAGAAGGGCATTAACTGTACATCAATGAGAACAAAGCAGAAGTATCTGGATATCCGACCACAAAGAGAAAGTTAAGATTTCTTACAACATTAGTGTCTTTGAGAAATCCAGTTTATCATAGTGGCTTAAGTACCATTTTCGAATGAATGAATAACTGGATGGATGCACCAGATAGAGTTGTTTCATTGTTGTCAAATAGATACATAAAAGGAGCCCTTGAAATTGGCTCTAACACTAGGAAACCCCAAAACACAATCTGTAGGCATGACTTTTCTCTCCACAAGCACCCATTTGTATGATATTGTCACATGTGCCCTCAGAGTACTTCTTACAGGGACGACTTTGTGAATCGACTCAGACAGACTGACAGACAAACATGCCTTATTCGTGGGTGCTGTTTGTTTGTTTTTGTTTTTAGTTCAGAAGCTTCCTACTTTCTCAGGTATCTGGCTTTTCCCTCCCCCAAGATTTCTTTTATAGAAACTGTAGGTTGTCATCTCCTTTCAAATTAAATAATTCCAATTGCTTTAGTCCCAGATTATTTTAGAATAGTGATCTGACCTCCCCTTAAGACTCCTGAAGAGGAGAAATTCTAGCTGATCAAAGAAGGGAATCCTCATGGTTATGGCAGAATGGATAAGGAGAAAAATGTTTTAAGGAAAAATACTTAAGTAGATTCATTTCCATCACATAATTCCAGAACATGCCATAGTTTGAATCAACTCTCAGCATATTCTTCACGTCAAGTTCCGCCTAGAGCAAGGCAACAGGCCCAGCAGCAGATGGAAGCTAAGTGGTGCACTAAAGAATGGCAGAGCTGCTGACTCCCTAGTCCAACCTTTCCTCAACAGCCGCTTCTGATGTTTTCACTATAAGTTTAGTTATCGTTTATGGGGTGCCTCCTACGGGCTGAGCACTTTACACACATTATGTCTAATCCTAATTAATACCCTTGATTTAGGATTCAGAGGCTGAATCAAGAATTAAATAAACTGCCCAAGGCCAGACAACTAGTAAATGGCCGGGGGGGGGGGGGGGGGAGAGTCACCACCACCTCCTCTTACACACCGTGCTCTGTTTTGATAACTTATCTGTCCCTGTTGTAGACCCTTCCTTTTCGGATGCATACAGAGAAATTAATTAATCAGAAGGGACAAGAAAACCGTAAAGGGGACTCAAGTGGGTGCTAGGTTTAGAGATAATTTAGTATAGGGAGAAATCCAAGATCAGAGCAGGGAGCCAGGGGAGGACACTGGCCACTGGGCTGTGGTCCCGCTGACGCAGACTGAGACAGGACCTAAGCGTTCTGGGCATCAGAAACGTGGGGTTTGAATAGGCGATCTCTAAAGGTCCTTGTAGCCCTAAAGTTCTGTCTCAGTATAAAGAAGGCACCTATAGTGTTGGTCCTTTCCAAGGGTAGTATTAGTAACACGGTTATTACCAGGTCCTGGTTGGCACCCCGCCATCTCTGGAGTTGGTTCGGTTCGGTGCTACCGGGACCAGACCTGGCAATGCAGAAGTGGGAAGCGAGTCTGGTGCTCTTTCTTGGTCCTCGGCAGCCCCACGATTGCTGAGGCTCCAAAACTGTCCCCGCGTGGGTTTAGAAAGAAAACTGAGCGGCGCGGGCATGTGACAGTCCCTTCTGGAAGCTCGGGGAGCCGGCGGGCGAGGCTCTCCGCGCACCCGGCGACACCAGGCTGACCGCGGGCTTATCGCCCACAGCTGGCGCGGCTCGGCCGGGACTGGCGGCTCGCCCGGGTGGGCGGCGGCCGCGCCGGGCGCCCCCGGCGGCGAGGGCAGCGCGCTGGGCCCCTCACCCGCGTCTGGCCCGCGGAGCGAGCGCGGCGGGCGGCGAGAGCGGCTCCTGCGGGCCGGGGCCTTCGCCCCGAATGCTGCGGGAGGCGTCGCTGGGGCCCGACGCGCGCGGGGGGCGGGGGCGACGCTGCGCGAGCAAAGTCCAGGCCCCTCGGCCGCGGCGCCCGGCGCGCTCAGCGGCTCGGCCTGACACTTCCCACGTCCGAGGTGAGCGAGGTCCCGGAGCGCCGGGACACCCCAGCCGGGCCGGTGGGCGCGAGGCGGGGACAGCGAGACCTCCGCGCGGCGCCCCGGGCCCAGCGCCCCGGGCACCCGGCTTGGACCCCCTCGGGCGGGGACTGAGAGGGCGCTGGTTGTCCTCCCGGGGCGGGGGTCGGCGCACTGGGACCTGAAGCTGTGGTTTCTCCCCAGGCTGAGATGGATCTCGAGGCGGGAAGGAACGGAGCAGTCCGGCGCTCCCGGAGAGCAGAAGGTGACTTGGAACTGAACAGCAGGTACCTCCTCACCAGGCACCGTTACACGCGGATCAGCGGGCCACATTAGGCTTTGCGAAGAAGGGGAGAAAATCTGATGCGTCTGGGCTTTGTTTTGGAGCTTCTTTGGGAGGTTTTCTTTGAGATTCTGACCTTTCTCAAGGAATGTTACTGAGGCTCCTTTGGCCACAGGCTCGGGACCAAGAGGCTGTCTTCAAAAGCGCCCGCTCCCCTTTGTGCGGGGTGATTCGATGAGTGTGTTGTATAACATTCCTTACATTATATAACGGAAAACTTCTACCAATAACTTTCATAGACAGCCTCTGAATTTTCGTGCTTCCAGAGCGTCAGACATCTGCTGATGGTTGTGCTTTTAGAACAAGGGTAGTGAAGCAAAAACTCCCTCCTTCCCTTCCTCATTCCTCTTCCTCCTTGTCTTTCTTCCTCCCCCCTCCCCCCTCCCAACTCCCGGCGGGTTCCGTATTTCTTCGCTGTGGGCAGTGAGGTGGGGAGGGGAGGGCCTAGGGTAGCCTCATTTTTCTGCAACTTGCGCTTCCAAATCAGTTTTTGTTCAAATGCAAGGTGGGAAACATCAGCCCTTCCTTTGCTTGCCCGTCTCTCTCCCCACACTGGCGCTTTGGTTCCCAGGGGCCCTTGTTAAGGCACTTCACAGGCCTCAGGAGGAGCACAAATGGCCAGTCAATGGTGTGCCGTCTTTGTTTCTTCTTTGGCTGTGGAAATAGTGAATCATTTTCGCCTTTGGCCTCAAATAGTTTATGAGGTTGTTATGGTCTCTGAGTTCATACAAGGCCATCCAGAACTAATTGACCTGTGTCATCAAGTGATCACCCAGAGGGACAAATTTATCAAGTTCTGTAGTGTGTTGTCAAGCTGCAAGGGGCCTGATTAGCCAACTGAAATATGCTTATCTGATGGTTAAACCGAAGCATTATTTTAGTCTAACTTCTTCATAGTGATATTGCTCTATTCATTCTAAATACCATGACTCTCATTCACAGACAATTTAGTTTGCCATATAGAATTGGAAAACTGATGGATGGTAGTATTTGTACCAGGAAGACGTGGTATTCATCAGCTAGTAATTTAGGCTGGGATTGACTGTGAACCTATAAATAGATGGCATTTTCACAAGGAAGGCTATTTATGTATTGCCCTGACTGAACATTTTATGAGTGTACAAAGGAGCTATCCTTTCAAAAAAAATGCAGCAACACTCCATAACCTAAGGAAGTTCTCAAAAGTGGAGTTCACAACCTTGAGTTGGAAAGAAGAAAAATACAGAAAATTAAGAATATGTTAAAATTGTACGATTATGAAATTAAATGTAATAAGTCTAATTTTTATAAAAAGCAGACCAAAGCTTATACACTCAAAGGTAGGTAAGCTCACTGCGGTTACCTAGGACAAATTGAGAGTTAGTTATATGCTTATTCCAATCATGCTGCTATTACCTGGGGCACACTCTTCTGCCCATATTTAGTGGCAGATGTCTGTTCTTTGATTTTAACAAATGTTCTAAATAATTTAGAATCAAGTTTTATGAGTACAACCCTATCACCTACCTGGAAATTTAAGCTAAATAAATTTTAGGTAAAAACAAAAAAATAAAAACCAAAAAAAGCTCTGTCCTCTTGAAATTTATTGTATGGCAGACAGATATATAAATAATACACATGCTAAAGAAGTAAACTATGGCAAATGTTAGAAGGTAATAAATGCTATGGAAAAAATATTAATCAAAGCACAGGAAATTAAGAGTGCAAGTAGTAAGTAGTTTGCAATTTTTAAATAGGGTGTTTAATGTAGGTCTTATTGAAAAGGCAATATTTGAGCACGTATATGAAAAACAAACTGAGAGGGGAGAGCTGTGTGGGTGTCGGAGGGAAGAGCATTCCTGGCAGAATATGTAAAGACCCTACAGTGAGAAAATGTTTGGTGTGTTTACAGAACAGCAGAGAGGCCAGAGTGGCTGGAGCGGAGCAAGCAGGCATGGAAGTAGGGAAGGTGGTCAGAGAGGCAACAAGGAAACAGGGCCCTAGAGACCAACATAGGATTTTGGCTTTTACTCTGCGAAAAATGGAATTGATCGTGGGCTTTTGAGCAGAGAAGTAGCATGATATGACTTGGGTTTTTCAATTATTCTTCTGGCTGCTGTGTTGAGAATAGACTAAAGTGGGCATAAGTAGAAGTAGGGAGACTAGGCAGGAGTTCTCCTGGGCTATTGGGATAGCGATACTAAGTAGTGAGCAGTGGTTGAGTTCTAGGTGTATTTCAAATGTAGAACAAACAGGATTTCCTGACACCATTCAGAAGAATGCCCTTTACAACTTTTAGGTCAATATGTACTTTTTTAGCATAAGAAGAAGTCACAGTGGTCCCCCCTTATCCATGGATACATTCCAAGACCCCCCAGTGGATGCTTGAAACCTTGAATAGTATAGTACCCTGAATATACTATGTTTTTCCCCTATATGTAATACCTATGATAAAAGTTAATTTATAAAATAGGCACAGTAAGAGATTGACAACCATAAATAATAATAAAATAGAATAATTATAACAATAGTCTATAATAAAAATTATGTGAATGTTCTCTCTCTTTTTCTTTCTCTTTGTCAAAATACCTTATTGTACTGTACTCACCTTTCTTCTTGTGATGATATGAGATGACAAAATGCCTTATTAAGTAGAGAACTTTTACCTTTTCACTTAAAGGAAGCACTTTATGGCTTCTCTTTGGCATGTACAAATTTCAGCATCACCACTCTTCTGCTTTGGGGCCATTATTAAGTAAATTAAAGGTTACTTGAACACAAGCAACTGTGATACCAGGACAGTCAATCCAATAACTGAGACAGCTACTAAGTGACTAACAGATGGATAGCATCTGCAGCGTAGATACACTAGACAAAGGGATGATTCATGTCCTGAGTAGGATGCAGTGGGACAGTGTGAGATTT
Source organism: Lyroderma lyra (assembly GCA_004026885.1). Classification (NCBI taxonomy): domain Eukaryota; kingdom Metazoa; phylum Chordata; class Mammalia; order Chiroptera; family Megadermatidae; genus Lyroderma; species Lyroderma lyra. The sequence continues at coordinate 25,326 of PVJL010008858.1, forward strand.
CATCACAATATTCAGAATGGCATGCAATTTAAAACTTATGAATTGTCTAGTTCTGGAATTTTTCATTTAATATTTTCAGACCACAGTTGACTGAAGGTAACTGAAACTCTGGAGAGTGAAGCCATGGGCAAGGGGGAACTGTAATTAATTTGGCAGACCTTGTTAACATATTCATCTCCTCTGTGTGTGAGCTCTGTAAGGCAGGTGACTATTTCTTGTTTATGCAGATATCCTTGTAGTACCTTGGACAGTTACCTCCATTACTCGGCGATTGCCTTGAAGTATTTGTTAAACTGGATGATTTTGACAATTTGTGGGCATGGCTGTTTTATATATAAAAATATTATAATAGTTGAATATAACTACTCAAATTTGTATTCAATTGACTGTGAAACATTTTGTAATAATTTAAATTCAAACAATTATATTTTTCACAGCAACCAAGACAGAAAAAAGATGAAGAAAGTGAATTTGATTGGACCATTAACACTGGTAAGCTGTGAAATAATAAATGTGAATAATTCTTTCCTTCATTCAAATTTGCTGTTTTGAATCAATAATGATAGAGCCAGTGCTTTAAGATTGTTTATAGTCAGTGATAGATTTTCCCTGCTGCACCTGTGCTGTCTGAGGTTGGTTCATTATAGTCATGGCCCACATTCTCAAGATGGATGATAAAAGAGGTAGGGATAGACTGACTAAAAAACAGAGCAGAGCCATTGGTTTACAGGGAAATTGAAAATAGGACTTGTGTTTATAGCACCAGACAATCTAACCAATTTCAGAAAAATGCATCTCTGCATTTGTTTCACGAAACCTCACATATTTAGTTTAAAATAAGATTGCATATAAAGAAAGAAATTGTTAACTATAGAACTTTTTAAACAAGAAATCTGTGTTCACATTTGGCTTCCATCAGAATTGATTAAATATGGAGTAACTTTTAGGGACTTAGTATATGTTCAGCACAACTCTCAGAGGATTACTGCTGGCACAAGGCAAACATATTTTTGGAAGAAGTCTAATCTGTGTTTCATTTGTAATATGTATCAAAGAGGGGATTTAAGAAAGTGTTTGTATACTTTTGGTAAATATGATGTGTTTCAAACTACGATAGCCATTATTTGATAGCAAAGAAGTTGGTATTAAGTGGCATGTCAGCTGAAATCTCCAACTTAAGTAAATGGGCAAAAGAGATCCTAGGTCTCAAACATTGCTGCAGATTTCTCATGTCACCACAAAGCCCCTATTCATTTCCTTCTCCCTTATTCTTGTGATGTTTTTGTTTAATGGCCTCAGTAAGAGTTTGTTTTCTTTAATTTCATGCTTTAGAGAATGAATTATAAAACTAAATCTGGTTTAAATGCACAGATTTTAGATTACCTCCTATAGAAAATAAAATGCCATGAATCTTAAAGTAAAAGCATGGAAATTTTCATTTGAATTTTAAAGTTAAAATTTAAATGTATAATACACGTGAACTCTTTTAGACTTTAACTAGATGTTGTTGTTTTTTTCCCCTGAAAGAAGTTCAGGATAAATTTGTACTTTTTGGTCTATTACTTTCTCTTTCTATTTTTTGTTTTTCAGTTTCAGTTGACATACAATATTAATGTCAGATGTACACCATAGTGATTAGACATTTATGAAATTGTACTCTAACAAAGGTTAGAAATGCATAGTTTTGTTGAAAATCACTGAAAACAAATCTAGCTTTTCTTACGATGTTGCTGTGAAATTTATATAATTTTAAATTTAAGCTTACAGACAATAAAATTTTATTTAAGTAATTTGAAAAGCATTTGAAATGTTCCTCAATTTCATGTAAATATTCAGTAAAGAGAACATTGCCTGATGACCTGATCTTGAGCTTGTAACTATACCTGGTAGACCTAAGTGCTCTATCTCCCTTCTCCAGAAGCCACTAAGTTGAACCCTAAGGACACTAGTCCCTTTTATAGCAAGTTTAAGGAGCCTTCCCCATGTACTGTTGACTTTACCTGTGCCCCTTGTTTCGTTCCAAGCTCCACCTGGCTTCTGACCCTTTGTCTTTTTTGGCACTCTTGCTTGCCCTACGTGTTTGATGGTGGAATTTGGCCCCCTCATACTGAACTTCTGGAACTCTCTGAGAACAGTTTGCACACATCCCCACTCCCCACCGTGTGTGTCTGACCTCAGCCTGCCCTGGCATATGGACCGTGTCTGACTCAGCTTCAGCTCTCAAGGACCCCACTCTGTCAAGTCTGACTCATTACCCATTCTCCGATGACTGTTCCTTGTCCCCAGAAGCGAGGGGGATGGAGTCAGGAAAATGGATATAAGGAAAAGCTTAAAAAGGGGCAAAATGTAATGGACAGAGGGGAAGGCATAGAAATGGAAAAACAAAAAAAAAAAGATAGCGAAGATGTAGTCTAAAGTGGAGGAAGGAAGAACAAAGAGAACCAGAGAACAGTCAAGTCAAAATGGGGAGAAAAAGTCAGAAATTGGAGAGGACTAAAAAAGACGGTGAAGGAAACATCTGTGTAGTATTATGACACTGGTCAGCTACTTAGTTCTTGGGTGTTGCACACTTCACTGTGATAACTGACTGGTATCACCCCTCTAAGTGATAATACTAAGTACATTGTACGTGGACAGTACTAAGATAATACCAAGATCCTTGGTGTGGCCCATGAGGCCTTTTCTCCCTCTCTCTAATGTCATCTCCTACACTTTGTACTGAGCACTTAAGGAAATCCACTGTGTGCGGTTACCTGAGCACTTCAAGCCATTTCTAGTCTGTTCTAAGCCTAAACATCCCTGTTTCTTCTGTATTTCCCAAGTCTTCCACTAACTCCCCCTGTCCTCCAGGATCCTGAAACAAGCATCATCTCCATGAGCAAGACTTCCCTAAAGCACACAGATAGACACTCCATGTTTGTTGCACTTAACTACTGAGCTGCCTTTTAAAAGCTAAACCTCTTAAGATGATCTTATCCTCAAAATTTATAGGGCTGGTTTCTCCCCTATTTGTAATTCTCTCTCTGAAATATTCTGAATGTCATTTTAAAGGATGTGGGGTGTGTGTGTGTGTGTGTGTGTGTGTGTGTGTGTGTCTGTGTGTACTTAATGTCTACTCTTAGCTGTTCTTAATTCACTAGCTCAGGAGCTCTGGAAGATCAAACAATATGTTTTAGTAGGACCAAACCTTTATCCCTTTTTATTATTTTGCAATCATTCAACCAAGTAAGATACTAATTAAACAGTGCCATATTGATTTCTTCACAGAATACAAAATAAATAGAATCATGAAATTAATTCATCAATGTTTTGGAATAAAATTTACCTTCTTCCCTAATATATTTTTTGGCAAATATTAAAGATGTATTTACCTCAAATAAAAATGCAAACATATAATTGTGAAAAAGAGAAATGCTTTCCATAAGGTAATATAAGAATTATTTTATTTCCCTTTTTTTCAGTTTCGATACTCTGATTGGCAGGATAAATTATTTATGTCCCTGGGCACAATCATGGCCATAGCTCATGGATCAGGTCTTCCCCTCATGATGATAGTATTTGGAGAAATGACTGACAAATTTGTTATTACTGCAGGAAACTTCTCTTTTCCAGGTAAGCATTTCTCTACCTTTTTTTTCTTTTAATGCACCAGTACTCCTTTAACTAGGTGAAAGGTTAGAAGTTGGTTTTGCTGTTCATCATGTACTTGTGTAATGATTTAGATACTTGGATGACTCCATGTATCACAAAAGAAGTTGTAATATCCTCAGAAAATTCCTCAAATACTCATTTAAATGTTAAGAAATGGGTGTATGCTGTTTGACAGGATAAGGAACTACACAGAAAGCGTCACCTCTAAATGAAGTAGGGAAGTCACTCTACTTGAGGACATGATACTGTAACAGAGTGCATCTATGCAGTGTCCACCTCATTACTGGTGAATTTCAAAATATACCAGTTAGTATTCCAGTGCTTCTTAGCTGTGTTCAGCTTGTAGATCTGTTTCTGGTTTTCTTTTTTTCTTTCCTCCGCCCTTTTTGTTAAAATTATAGCCATTTTATGTCTCTAATTTTTAGATCCACCAGGTTGGCTGGAACTTCATATAACACTTTATTAAAGATGGAATGGGTTCAGTATGAGAACTGTGTGCTTTGGAACATGAAAAGGTTTTGGAGATTGGTCGTACAACGATGTGAATATACTTAACACTACTGAACTGTATACTTGAAAATAGTTAAGATGTTAAATTCTGTGTTATGTGTGTTTTGTCACAATTAAACTTAAAAAATCAAATCAAAGCAATGCATCATACTTATCACAGATCAGTTAGCACTTGTATCAGTTTTATGACTTTAGGACACCAGCTTTTTTTTACATGTTTCTAAGTATGCAATTGAATTACTTTGAAACTGCACGTGGCAAACAGGGTCCATGTGCTGTGCCCAGGCCAAATTCAAGGTCTCTCTGGGGGAATGGCACAATCGAGTCACTTACAATCTGTGTTTGCTGGAGTGCTAAACTCACCAGAGTTGCCAGCACAGTTTCCGTAGCCTCCAAATTATTTGACCCTTGGTCTTGTGTAGCCACGTTTGTCATTAGGCCTATTGGTTGTGTTGGAGGGTATGGAATGCGAAATCCATCTAACATTATTAATTTCCAATGTCCTATCTTTGGTAGTTTATAAAGGTGATGTTCTCATACTCTTTAGAGGAATTGAAATCTTTCAATTACACTGTAAATCCAGAGATCTCATTGATAAGTTTAGAGTTGTAGAGTTTACCGATGATCATGAAAGTTGAGAGAAGATAGTGTACCTTGCTGTACTTAGCTGAGCTCACTAGCTCATCTCAGAGAGATTATGTTTATTTAGAGTCTATTCTTTAAAATTGTTGGATTCTTGGACAGCTAGACTTAATAGGAGCCAAATGAGAAGGGAATATTAAAAGAAAAATGGTTTAAATTACAAGAGGGTCTGACAATGACTTATTGTGAACAGAGCCCGTCCTTGTCAACTGAATAAAGCCACTCCGTGACAAGGTCACTCTCTCACAATGACTCAGTTGTGCAGAAACTATGCATAAAACATTCTGCATCCAAAACCGTAAGGACAGAGTCATAGAAAACATTTTTCTGCAGAGTATCAAGAACTTAATATATTTTATGCCAAGTCTATGTGACTGTAATAATCTAGGATATTCTGTGGGAAAATCTATATACCCTGCTTGCTCTTGCATGGCCTTGGGGTTGGGAGGAAAAGGCATATCTGAGCCCCTTGTTACCTCAGTTAACTGTCCATATTGCCTAAGCTGTCTGGGCAAATACCACCTCTTTGTTTTGTGCTGAATAAGTAGTTCTATATTGACAAAAGGAGTCTTTGGCAGAGTTGAGGAAGGCAGACACTGATTTACTTTGAGACTCAAAAGCAACAGCCAGGACACCCTATGTAATGTCTCTCTAAGTAATCCTTAAGGTATAGTTATTATTTAGGCCCTTCACTCACCAGCTGTATGACCTTGGGAAAGTTATTAACCTCTGTAATTCTTACTATTCCGATCTTTGAAAGGCAATCATAAACTTACTGAGAGAATTAAATGAACTGATTTATGTCACGTGTATGAATCATAGTGAATTATCAGTAAATATTGGGGAAAAGTAGTCGTGAGAACGTGGAAATGAAACAACCCATCTAAAATTGTGATTCTTCATCTACAAAATGGATGAATTCTGTGAGAGCACTCTAAAATGAATAGGCAGGTTCAAGAATTCTCCATTTCCTTATTATAGGAGGCATTCAGGTGGATGAGAGTGGGAGTTCTTCACCTTGGCACATTGGAATCAAATGGTATTTTTAGAAATATAACATCTAGACTCAGTCAGAGGCTCTGATTTATGGTCTTGTGTGGAGACTGGGTATCTGTATTTTTTCAAGCTCCCCATGTGATTCTCACAGGCAGATATCATTGAGAACCACTAAACCAAACAACTATTTGGATTGTTTATGACACTAACTGAAGCATAATAGGTAGCCTCTGAAAAGACCAGATCTATGCCCTTTCCAGATCTAGAATCCCCTGAGATTTTGAAATCTAAAATTCTAGATCTAGAATCCTATGATATTCCAAGATCTAGAATTCCAAATCTAGAGTCCCAGGACTCTTCTAGGAAAACATCAACAAGTGTTTGTCCCACCTTCGTCCCCAGGCAGCAGAAGCTCTTGGTTTCCTGGGGGTTCGGGAGCTTCTAGTGTTATTAACCAAGAACTAGATTGCCATTCTTGGCCTGGGACTCTGAGAAAGGAACAGGTCAAATTTGGAATGCCTATACATTTTCATTTCTTAGTAGGGAGCATTAATCTGAATTATAATATCCTTATTGAGAGAATTTAAAAGTTTGAGGCAGGAGTTGGAAGAGAATAAAACTAATTTAAGATTTCGCTTGATTTCTAAGTTCAAGGAAAAAAACCTCGCCCTATATACATCCTCACATATCTGGAGGTTTCCCAAGGTTTTGAACAATGATTCCTGCAAATACCACAGCTTTAAGATAGCGTGCCTGCCTTCAATTCCAACACAGTTCCAGTTTGGTGTGTCAAAGGTACATATTTAAGAACTCAGGAAGGAAATGAGCACACAGAACTGAACTGGTAAAAACAGAAGTATAATAGAGAACAATTCCTCAAGGACCTGATAGCTGACAAAGAGCTAGATTAATAAGCAGAAACATTTTACTGTGAGTATCAGTAGAAGTTATAATCCTAAGAGAAAAATTACACCTAGCAATTGATGCTGACTGTACTTTAAGTTTTAAATAAATTTCAACTTCATTTCCCTTTGGAAGAAGTAAGGAGGATACATACACAGCACCAAGAAAACCTCTGGGTTATTTATACATGATAAAGGAATAAAGATAGACTAGTTTCTCTCCTAACATCATGGTAAATGGGAAATACCTACCCTGGAGTGTTTTCTCAACAATGCTTTGGTGATATTTTATCTCGTTGTGCCTCAGTTTCCTCATCTGTAAAAGAAGGATTTCTAGAACAGTCCTACCTCATAAGGTTGTTGGGAAAATTAGATAAATTAATACATGTAAAGTGTTCAGAATAGAGTCTGGCATATACTAAATACTCAGTAAATGCTAGCTATTAGGAAAGGCACACTGACATTTTTATCAAAATTAGCTCAAATTAATAGACAATATATTTCCTTCCAGTTAATACTGCCTTAAAAATGCCTGGATACAGTCTTACTAATGAATAAGACTGGAAATGCAGGACAATCTACTAACTTGTCTTTGAGCAACTCAGTTATCTTCCCTGTCTTTCATTTTTCTTCCTTTACGGTAGATATAACTCACTTTTCTATTACTTAGATCATATGGAAGCATGTAAGGGACAACATACATATATTAAAATAAAATTTACAGAAGCAAGTATCCGTAAAGTGCTTTGAGCTGTTGCAGTAAGACGGGTAACCAAGGAAGTCAAATGGCACTTGGAGAGTTAGAGAACCAGTTTTATCAAGCTGGCGGGCTCAGAGGAGTTACAGTCTCCAAATTCTGAGTCCCAACTAACAGGCTTTTCCAACTCTTGTAGGGTTGGGGTGGGGGCTGGCTGATGCATTAAGCAAGCAGGCTTACAGAAGCTAAATGTATACGTTAGGCAACTGGAGGGAGGAATACAGAGCTGGGAGTTCATAGAATTTACATTAAATAGCTTTGTCAGTAATTTTCCATTTCATTCCCCCCCGCTTGTTGCCCTTATAACTCTGTTTATGGGGCATCACCTTATATCTCCAACTCGGTGTCAGCCAGGGTCTGGTATCCCTATAAGGCTAGTATCAAGCAGTGGTTGCCCTGTTCACCATGGTTTCAATGAACTGGGTAATAGGTTGGGGGATACAGGATCTTAGTGTCTGGGGGCGCCCCCAAGCAGTCCTGTAGCTAACAGCAGGGTCAGGATTCCGGCACCGGCTAGGAGTAACGGCTGGCAGGTCATTACAGTGTAGGTCCTTTGCGTCCTTCACTTGATCCTGGGCTGGACATCCAACACCCTCCACAGTATTATTTGTAATGATTGTGCAGGATCGGCTTGGGTCATCCAGGTCTCCGATGGGTCCCCGATGTTGGCCTTTTTGACCCAAGTATGGCAGATCCAGGGCGCTGTACCTCCAATTTTAACAGCAATTGTAGTGATCAGTGTAACCATGTGCGGGTCTTTCCATACAGGTTTTAGGGGTTCATTTTTCCAGTCCTTAACCCAGACTGTATCTCCTGGCTGGTAGGGGTGGACCTGGTTTTTTAAAGGGATTGGGGCCCGGTCTAAGACATCTTAACTGTGCAAAAGGTCTTTCCTAACATCTGGAGTTGGACTGACAGACCTAGTTTCCCTAGTTGCTGAGGGTCACCCTTAAGCCTACTGATGATAGGTGGGGGCCTCCCATATAGAATTTCAAATGGGGAATATCCTGAGGGTCTGGGAGCACATCAGACCTGCATTAAGGTGAGAGGTAGTATGTCTACTCATGGGAGTCCTGTTTTCTGACAGAACTTTGCTAGCATGGTCTTGAGGGTCCAGTTCATGCATTCAATTTTCCCTGAGCTTTGAGGCCTGCAGGCAGTGTGTAACCTCCAGATGATCTTCAGCAATTTTGCTATGGTTTGGATAACATGGGATACAAAGGCAGGTCCATTGTCCAATCCTATTGAAAGGGAAAGTCATAGCAAGGTATTATTTTTCTCATCTGGGCCTTCACAACCTCTTGTGTCTTTTTGGTGTGAGTGGGAAAGGCCTTGACCCATTTTGAGTACGTGCAGACTAAAACAAGTAGATATTTATGGCCCTGACGTGATTTTACCTCAGTAAAGTTGATTTCTATGTCTTCAGAGGGAGCCATCCCAGTGATCTGAATTCCTAGGACCTGTTTAGGACGGTGTCCCACATTGTTTTTAGCACTAGTACACCTAGTGCTAATTTGGGCACAGAGGGTCAGAGGCCTGGCAATGTAGTAATATATGGTGAGGCCCTTTTTAAGAGTCATCTTTCCCCAGTGAGTCAGGTCATGGTATTGTTTGACCACGTGATAAGCTAATCCCCTGAGAAAGTAAAGTCTCCAGTCTCATAGTTGGCACCAGCCCTCATTAGTCCAGGTGCTCCCCTTGGCCTTTGCCCATCTGTCTTCCTCTGGAGTGTACCTCAAATTTTCCATAGGTTTGGCATTAAAAGTACCTTGGAGGCCGGGTCCGGGTTTGGGCCTGCCCTGGTCTGGACAGTAGCTTTTTGTGCTGTCTGATCCACCAGGCCGTTCCCCTCACTGTTGGGTCAGTCCCCTCTTGGTGTCCTTTGCAGTGCAAGACTGCTATTTCCTTTGGTTGCCAAACAGCTTCAAGTAGCTGGAGAATTTCTTTTCTGTTTCTCCTTTCCTCCAGCTGTCAGTAGCCCCCTTTCTTTGTAAATGGCCCCATGGATATGTAAAGTGGTGAAGGTGTACTTGGAGTCACTGCAGATGTTGACTTTCTTTCCCTCCGCATACCTGAGCACCTGAGTTAGCACCTGAGCCTTTGGGCTGACCATGCTTGTGGCAGTGTCTCAGCCTCGATGACTCGGTCTTGAGTAGTTATTGCATAACCAGCCTTTCGTTTCCTCTTCTGGGTGAAGCTGCTCCCGTCTGTCAAGAGCACCAGGCCAGGCTCATGGAGGGGAACCTCAGTGAGGTCGGACTGGCTGGAGAAGATTTCTTTCGTGGTTTCCTCGCAGTTATGGTCAGGAAGGAATGTGGCTGGATTCAGGGTGCTCACTCTTTCCAATGTCACCTGTGAGTTCGCACACAGTAGGCCTTGGTAGTGTGCCATCCCGGATGTTCATTAGGGCTGTTACCACAAGGGGCACTTTCACATGGATGTTCTGGCCTGGGGTAAGCTTCTCAGCTTCCCAAATGAGAGTGACTGCGGCCACCAGTGCTCAGAGGCAGGGGGGTCATCCGGCAGCTATCGGGTCACGTTGCTTAGACAGGTAGGTCATGGGCTTTTGCCAGGGTCCGACAGTTTGGATGAGGACCCCCAAAGCCATGTGTCCCTCTTCACAGATGAGAAGGTTGAATTCCCGGTTCACATCCAGGAGTCCTAGCACCGGTGTGCACGTCAGCAGTCTATTTCTTGGAATGCAACTTCTTGTTTATTTTCCCATTGTAGGGGCTCATTCTCCAGTCTGGTCAGGGCTTCATAAACGGGCTTTGCTATCCCCAACAACCCCAGGATCCAGGTGCGGCGGAACCCTGCTGCCCCAGGAATCTCGAACCTTTCTTTTGCTGTCAGGCTGGGGAATCGAACAGATAGTCTGTTTTCTTTCTGGTCCTAAGGAGCGATGCCCACGGGTAATGATGAAGCCAAGATATCGACCTTGGGGCTGGCAATTTGTGCCTTCTTCCAGGGTACTTTGCATCCTGTGTCAGTTAGTAACTGCAGGAGAGCCCCGGTGCCCTTCCAACAGTCTTCCTGGGAATTGCTTGCCCAAAGGAGGTCATCTACATACTGCAGCAGTGCACAGTTCAGTTCTCGTCCAGGGAAGGCCGCAAGGTCGGTGACCAACGCTTCACCCAACAGGGTGGGGGAGTTTTTGAAGCCCTGGGGCACGTGCATCCAGGTGAGTTGAGCCTTTCTTCCAGTCAGGGACTCCTCCCATTTAAAAGCAAACAGTGGCTGACTGACCAGGGCGACTCTTCGGCAGAGAAAGCATCCTTAATGTCTAAACAGGTGAACCATCTTGCTCTGGTTCAGGAGGTGGAGAGACCAATGGCGGGGGCTTTCAGGCAGGTTGGCAGGTGTCAGGCGAGCCGTTGGCCCTTGAGGGGCAGGGAGAGTGTATGGCCAAGAGGTCAGTTCCTCCTCTCAGTCTCCCTGATGAATCAGCTTCTGGAGTTCTTCCTCCTTTTGGGGTTAAGCTATTAAAACCCTGCACTGTCCCTTACTGTTTGTGCAGAACCGAACCCCAAAATGGAGAGTCCGTGCTATTTGCAACCATGAGTCTATGTAGAGAAACTGGTCAGGGTGGCCAGGACTCCCAGTAATCACTTTATAAACTGAAGACCTGGGGGAGGTCCAAGGTCCCTTCTAGTGGCCAGCCGACCTGAAAATTGGGCCAGTCAATTTCACAGAAAGTTCAGAGGTTTTTCTCACATCAATTTGACACCATAGTCATCAGAATAACCTTTCTTTAAGTTCCTGAGCATACAGTCTAATACAGTTGACTTGGACTGGCTGGACCCCATTTCTTTATGTACCTAATGTGATCCTCCCAGGTGCCTTCCCATGTCCAGTGTCACAAAATGAACAAAGGAGGGGAGCTCCCACAGGAGGCCTGTCAGATGCCCACTTGGCCGTGTCCCTCATGGGACTTTAAGGCCCATCTTGGCTAAGGTGCACCTGTATAAACCCCAGGCCTAGTTGTCCCCGAGAGGACAAATCACCATTTTGCCTTATGATATCACCACGGAGCCGCAGGCTGGGGCCCACTCGGACTCCATAGTTATTGCTGTGGAGCCACAGACACAGTCATACAGTGACACATCCACTTGCACAGAGGTTATCACATATCCCTCCCAGCCCCTGGGTTTTCCCTACCTGGCGTCTTGCAGTGGAGACTTTGGGAGGTGATCAAGCTCCCCTTCCATTCAAAGACGGGGCCTTTGGTCCCGGGACCTTACCTTATCCGGAATCCTGATCTCTGAAGGGTTTAGTCCATCTCTCTGTGGAGTCCAGCCAGTTCAGGTCACCTTTGGGAGCAGTGGCCCCCTCGGGAAGGAGGTCCTGTAAAGCTTCCAGGTGGCACCACCTCGTTCAGCTCAGTAGGCCTTCCGCTGTTCGTTGGCTCCTGTCACCGAGGGTGGCGCTATGGGCCTGCATGGTTGGCTTCCTGGTCAGGGAAACAAAATGTGGCAAGACAGGTAACCAAGGATGTCAAACTGCACTCGGAGAGTTGGAGAACCAGTTTTATCATGCCGGGAGGGCTCAGAGGAGTTACAGTCTCTAAATTCTGAGTCCTGACTAACAGCTTTTTCAGACTTTTACAAGGTTGGGGTGGGGGCTGGCTGATGTGATAAGCAAGCAGGCTTACAGAAGCTAAATGCAGACATTAGGCAACTGGTGGGAGGAATGCGGAGGTGGGAGTTCGCAGCATTTACATTAAACAGCTTTGTCCATAATTTTCCATTTCAGAGCCACTAAGAAAAAGAGAGCCTCTTAAATCCTGTATTTTCTATTTGGACCATTTACTTTTTCCTCCTCTGCCTTCTGTAGCTCCTCTCTGCTGCCTTAGGAAGCTGCTTGGCTGAAGGCACCACACTGCTAGGATGAGGGACGAACCTGGAATGGCTTAGCTTCCCCTATCTGGACCCTAGATATCCTGCACCCAAACCCGTGGGCTCCTTACTTGAGTAAAGTGAAAAGAGTACACTTGAAAGTGAAAAGAAAAGAGAAAAGATTTTTAAAAACTGCCAATGTCTATTAATAGTTCAGTCTTTCAAACGTGTCTTATTTTTGTTTTGTTTTGTTTTTATTTAGTGAATTTTACATTGGCAATGTTAAATCCAGGCAGAATTCTGGAAGAAGAAATGACTAGGTAATTAGCTAATACATAAACTCTTTACCTTTTGTTGTGCTCTTTAACTTATTGTTATGATTTATACTGCCCCCCACCCTGCCATTTAAATAAGTGGCACACACATGGCCCTTTATTCATAAATACTTCAGTGTGCTTCCTAAGAATAGGATATTCTCTTCATAACCACAGCACAGTTATCAAATTTAGTAAATTTAATATTAATACAATACTTTACCATCTGTATTCCAATTTTGTCAACTGATCCAATAATATAATTTATGGCATTTTCCCTCTCTATTAGCTTTCTTAATAGAAATTTCAAAAGCCTGTAGCATAATGTTTGTATGTTTACATATCAAATAATGATGCTGATATAAGTAACTATCTGTATGCTGTATGTAGCAGGACTGAAAAGCTTCTATCTGGAAAAAGTTTGTAAAATTACATGAAAAATTCATTTGAGGGGAGTTCCCTGATGGTGTAGTGGCTTCAGCCACTGGCTTCAGCGCTGGTGCTATCAGTGCTGTGGCCTGGGTTCGATTCCCAGCCAGGGAGCTACCCACATACCAAAAAGCAAAAAAAAAAAAAAAAAAAAAAAAAAAAAAATTCATTTGAAACTATTGAAACTGAATTTTTTATTTTTAAAGATACTAATTTTCCTCTAATATAGTTAAGCCTTTACTCCAAATTAGTTTGAATTTATGACATTTTATTACACTAATTTTTAAAAATTTCAAGTTTTTACAAATAGAAGTATTTTTATGTTCTTTGTGTAAATATTATGAGATGACTTACACTAAGAACCATTTTGCATGCTCATTCTGTTTATTCCTATATTTATAATATGTGAATAGCAGTGAAATTTTTCAGTACAAGCTATGTAGGTTTAGAATATTAATTATGAAAGAAGAATCAAATTGTATCTACAAATTGTCAATATCAGTTTTAAGATGGTTCATTAACACCACTATGTTTTTGCAGTTAACCACAAAAATTTGTCTGTTTTCTTTGGCTGATAATTTCAAGTAAATTGATTTGCCATCATCCTCTTATGATTTAAGAAAGATATAATTTTAATGTGTATTTTTAATAATGTTTTATACCATCTTTATGATCATTTTATAATGTATTAATTCCCAATTTTGAAGATTACTGAAAGAGATGAATAAAGGACATTATTTAAAAGAAACTTTCTAATTATTTTCCAGATATGCATATTATTACTCAGGGTTAGGTGCCGGAGTTCTCGTTGCTGCCTATATACAAGTTTCATTTTGGACTTTGGCCGCTGGCCGACAGATTAGGAAAATTAGGAAAGAGTTTTTTCATGCTATTCTACGACAAGAAATAGGCTGGTTTGACATCAACGACACAACTGAACTCAATACACGGCTAACAGAGTAAGTGTATTGTTATGTCATACTTTCATAAATAAGAAATTAACCACTAGCTGTGTGAAAACTTGTCATGGGAAGATTTTAAATGAAAAAAAGTTACTAGATTAAGCATTTGATATGTGTCGGAAACAATCTGACAGCCATTTCTAGCCTATGCCACAGTGTATTTTACTTATCTATTAATTTTTTACCTCAGTATATATTATATTTTGACAGGTATAATGTGCTCCAGTGTATAGTGCACACTCATGTTTTTGGCCCAAACTTTCAGGGAAAAAAAATCTTTCATTTTAATTTTTTAATTCAAATGTTTATTTGTTTATATTAAGGTACTTCTATTTTGTATTATAAAGGAATTTTAGCATTTATCTTTTAACATATTATGGTACAAGAAATTTTATGTACCAGTATCAAATTTATGATATTCCCACATCATAGGAGGCCCAGAACTCTTGGTCATTCCCACTATCAAAAGTATCGTCTTCTTCCATGTCTGCATTTCTAGAGTTATACTTTTCACCAATAAGCATAAATAAAAGAATTATAAAATATTTATATAGATTCAGAATTAGTACATCCTTATTATTAATACATTCTAATGAGCATCCTTATTCCCCCCCACCCCAAAGATTTGGGCAAAAAAGTGCACATTATACGTGGCAAAATACAGTAGTCTGTTTATTTGAAGACTGAACTCACATCTTTTATACTTGTTTATCTCTCATGGAGCTTATCACAAGGCCTGACAGATGCTGTATACTCAATTAGAATGGTTAAATGAATGAATAAATAATTGGATGAATTTGCAAAGAGACTTGTCTTAATAACTGTTGACTTTTCACTTATTCAACAAATATTTGAGGGCCTATTATGTGCCAAGCACTGTTCTAGATGTTTGTGATATACCAGTGGCCAAGACAAAAATCTCCGTTGTCTTGTTGCTTACATTCCTGCAGGCAGAGATAAATGATAAACTTTTTCTTCCTGGAGGTCCTGGAAGAGTGTAGTGAGAAAACGAGGTTAAAAAAAAAAAAAAAAAAGCAAGATCAAGGCATTTAGCACCTGGTTCACCTCAGTGAGGACTTTAGTGTGCACCTTAGTGAAAGGGGCAGTCATTGCGTGTTTTTGACTGAAGAGTAACCTGTTCTGACTGCCATTTTCAAATGTTGATATTGGCTGCTGTATTGAGAAGAGAGTTGAGAATAGGACCAAGGTTAGAAGAAAAGAGCTCTTGCCTATTACCATTGTAATGCCCTTCCTAACTTCTGCTTTTATACAAATTAACATGTTCAAATGTTAATGCTTTTCTAATAGGATTAATGAATTTAATAATATCAACTTTTATGGTATTAACTTCTTAGAAGCATGAACTAATCCTGAATTTCTTTCTTTGTGCAGTATTTAGGTGGGGAAAAATATCAGTCAAGAGGCTGAGGCTCTGAAAGAGGCTTGCAGTAGTATGAATAAGTTGTACCAGTCAGTGTGTTTATTAGATGTCTGCTTCACCTTTCTAACTGAAGACCTCCTGCCTGTAACCAATTAGGTGTGATCTTTTTTTAGTGACATCTCCAAAATCAGTGAAGGAATTGGTGACAAGGTTGGAATGTTCTTTCAAGCAGTAGCCACGTTTTTTGCAGGATTCATAGTGGGGTTCATCAGAGGATGGAAGCTCACCCTTGTGATAATGGCCATCAGCCCTATCCTGGGACTCTCTGCAGCTGTTTGGGCAAAGGTATGTGAAATTTCTATGGGTATTTTCATCACGTGAACCCACACATGCAAAGTTATTTTTAATATGCAGGATTCTGGTACTTATAGTTGTGCAGATCTTTGTTAAATATCAGTTGAAACCACATTTAGAAGCATGTTGTTATGGTACTTTAATAAGGAAGTTTATTTTTAATGTGATCCAAAATGTCATAGTTATTACCTCAATTACAGATTTTTTTTGCACTACTATTCTTTGGGTAAATCTTCCAGTGTAGTAGTTTAAATTACATCTAAGATTATGTCCTTATTTAAGGAAAAACAATTTACATTAGCTCTTTTTTTTTTTTTTTTTTTTTTTTTTTTTTTTTTTTTTTTTTTTTTTTTTTTTTTTTTTTTTTTTTTTTTTTTTTTTTTTTTTTTTTTTTTTTTTTTTTTTTTTTTTTTTTTTTTGCTTTTTGGTATGTGGGTAGCTCCCTGGCTGCAGCGCTGACAGCACCAGCACCGAAGCCTTAAGCCACTACACCATCAGGGAACTCCCAAGGAAAAACAATTTAAAAACATATTACTCCAAACTATTGCAATAATATAAAAGAATTAAATAAAGTTTGAATTTGTTCTATTAATTTTTAATTGTTACCTTGACAGTTAAGTGGCATTCTGCCAATTTTCCCTTATAACAAAATATATATAACCTGTTCTACGTTGGCCAACACTGCAGAGTTAGAAATTTTACTGGCAACTTTTGCTCAATCTAGGGTTAATGATTTACTTTACAAAGTACTTATATCTGCTTTGTTTTGATTCTTACTTTACCTTCCTCCTGCCACATCTTGTTTAGCTGTCTTATTATTTAGCAGAATGCCCATGAGTAGATCTGAAGTATTATTTTCATAGGAATTAAAAATTGTGACCCAATAAAGGAAAGGATGGGGAATCCTTTCAAAGCAATATGGTTTTATTTTGGTCTATTTTGCAGTTAGCAGAGAAAAAAACATAGTAGATGTGGAACTCGAACCGTTCCCAAAAACACCTTTTAGAGAGTTCTGTGTAGGTGTCCTTTTCCTGACTGCTCTCGGGGAGCATATCACAAGGGTAGCCTGTGTAGGGGTGCAAGGGAAGAAGCCATTGGATCTGAAACACTGAGTGTTGTTTGCTTCATGACTTCAGTGTTTGGTAAAGGTCAGGGTTTGCAAAGAGAAAGTAATTTCAAGAGTTGACAAGACTTTCTTTTTAAGTTTTCTCCACACACAAAAGTCATGAATATTTCTCTTCTGTCCAGATACTCTCTGCGTTTAGTGACAAAGAACTAGCTGCATATGCGAAAGCGGGCGCTGTGGCAGAAGAGGCTCTGGGGGCCATCCGGACTGTGATAGCTTTTGGGGGCCAGAACAAAGAGCTGGAAAGGTCAGGAAGGTTCTTTATTCACTGGTTCAAAGAACCCACTTTTACATTTTGTCGCTCATTCTTTTGTGGTGTGTTTATTACTTTACTTTTCTTAATCTTAAAATCTCCCCCACAAAATATAGGCAGCCTTTACTAATGGCCAGAGTTTAATGTCAGACTCTAAAAGAGGGTGCTCACCCTCTATATTCCATGATCTCCTTTGGCAGTCTAATGAGGTCTATGGACTTCCTTCTTAGAATAATGATTTCAAATGCATAAAACAAAATACACAGGATTACAAAGGAAAACATAATGTTGAAGTTCAGTTGTCAAAATATTTTTAAATTGTGATACAGTAAATATGTGTCTCTTTTCTTAACATATTAAATAATAAAAACTAACTATGGGTCTTATAGCTACTGTATTTCCGAAGTAGGGATGTGTGTCAAAGATATTTCAAGATATTTGCATCACTTGTAACTTGATATGAAAATGATCTGGGATTTTTATTGGCAGCAAAGTCACGGTTACTGCTAATACGACAGAGGTTTGTCACCTGTGTTGATAGTGAAAGGAAATGCTAAATTTCAGTTAGAGGTTAATGAAATTAAGGATGTAATTCTTTCCCCATTCAAGTTCCTTGGCCTTAGATCCCAGGTCAAGGACCTCTACTCTAAAGGCACTTGATACACAAAATCTAAATGCCAGAAGAAAGCCCACTGTAAATGCTACTCCTTGTACTTTACTTAGATGTTCCCAACCAGTTCAGTTTAGATAATAACATCCCCTACTGTAGTCAAAGTATAATTCTGTGTAACATGTTTTCTTTTGCCATTCTATGGAACTCTTGATACCCACAACTCTTTAAAATAGAACTGTAGAATTGTACACCTGAAACCTATGTAATCCTTGCTAACAGATGTCACTCCAATAAGTCTAACAATAAAAATGAATTTAAAAAAATAGAAATTCTTGGAAATCTCCAGCATTGAAAGCAAAGTTTTCCTAATTTCCTCCATTTCATTTTCTATGTTTCTATTCTTTAAGCCCTCTTCAAAACCACCATGTGTTTGGTTCTCTAACCTCTCCCTTTTTCTCTCTTACTGCTTGCTGCTTCCTGTACACAATAGCCCACACAGACCACACTAACCCTCAGTTGGACCTCAGGATGTGAGTGTAATCAGTGCTGCTCCATTAGCTGCAATAAGCAAGCCGCCTAAGTGAAGGTAATTATAGCATGTCCACCACCGTCACCTGAGACTTGCATCACATTGGGGCTGATGTAGATCTCCCTATACCCACCTTGAAGCCCAGTCCAGGACTAATCCTAGCGCTGGGCCTGGCACACTGTTTGTCTCCCCAGAGAGGCAGCTCTGCTAAGTGAGTGCAGTGCCCAACAGTGAGGAATGTACACTGAAGAGTTAGTCGGGTGCTTCAAGTAATTGAAAAGATAGACTTACTGGTGGCAGCATGCATTGTTTACAAAGTAATAAATTCTCAACATCTCATTTGGTTAAACTAAAAAAGTATGATGTTGTTTGTTTTTTGTTAGAAACAGAAATACCCTATTTTATATGATATTTTCTTGAAGTCTCATTATGAATCCATTGGATTCTTTTCTGAATTTAGGGAGACTAATGAAATTTTACACACTCTCTGTGTCTACCATGGAAATAGATTTAATTTACATTGATGTAAAAAATTGTAATTTAACAGAACCATTGTAGATATTGGTACCTTTGTATCAAATCCTAGAAGCCAATAATATGAATTTTAATTATTACTCAAAAATATGATTAATAGAATGAGCAATATTCAGAAAGGAATTGAATTCTAAAGCTATAATAGTAATAATACTAAGAATAGGCATTATCAGATTTTGCCAACTATGTGCCAGTACTATACTAACTTTCTGTAAGTGTCTGTCAGTCTCACAATTACCTTGCAAGGTAGGCATTATTAACTTCATTTTACAGATGATGAAACTAAATTCTAGAAAAATTGAGTAAGAACCCATATCCCACAAGAAACCTCATATCCTGGCTTGACAGCTAAACATCAACCTGATGGGAAAAAAAACAAACAAGAAAAAAAAACAAAGCAAAGGAACACCCAAGTTAAATTAAGTACAAGAACATGTAAAATTCCTGTTCCTCACCCAATGAGTCAATAGAGGAAGAATTTTCTTTTCTCTAGAGAGAAAAGAAATTGAGCTGTGTTAAGAATCTAGCTTTAAGAGTCCTGAAGAGTGTTCATATTTCAGTCCGATTCTTAATTGGTTTAGTTTCTCTCCTTCTACCTTAACTTTGATTTGTGATGCTGGCCATGAAGGTGATGAAGAAGCTCTTCCACATCCCAGGGGTAAGAGTTCAATTCTGGAACAGCTATAGGAACTTTAGTGGTACTGGTAAGGACCAGGGAAGATAGGTTCAGGCAAGTAAAGAGAAGGCTGATACTGGTCTTTGTCCTAGCTGATCCCCAAATGGTTCAGTTCTCAGGAAGCTGGGTCTCCCCAGTGGTTTCTTACTTTGATGGCTTTGTTCCTTAAACCTCCAACTATGCAGGAAGTTAGTGACTCAGATTATGGACTGATTTCTTATTATAACATTTCCCCCTCATTTTCTGATAGGTATCAGAAACATTTAGAAAATGCCAAAAAGATTGGAATTAAAAAAGCTATTTCGGCAAACATTTCCATGGGCATTGCCTTCTTGTTAATATATTCATCATATGCACTGGCCTTCTGGTATGGATCTACTCTAGTTATATCAAAAGAATATACTCTTGGAAATGCAATGACCGTAAGTACTTTTCCTAGTACTTTATTCATCTACTTTTTTTTTTTTTTTTTTTTTTTTTTTTTTTTTTTTTTTTTTTTTTTTTTTTTTTTTTTTTTTTTTTTTTTTTTTTTTTTTTTTTTTTTTTTTTTTTTTTTTTTTTTTTTTTTTTTTTTTTTTTTTTTGCTTTTTGGTATGTGGGTAGCTCCATGGCTGGGGATCGAACCCAGGCCGCAGCACTGACAGCGCCAGCGCCGAAGCCTTAAGCCACTACACCACCAGGGAATTCCCAACATCTACCTTTTTTTTAACTTTCACATTCCTCCTTTTTGAAGGATGAGCCATAATTATAGAATTTTTTTTCCTTTTGGTAAGTCTTTGCTCTGTCCTATGGGCAGAGTTGTCCTTCTAGAATACACAAGGCATCATTATATGTGGGGCCAAGAAAATAACATGTAGTAAGACCAATTAAGAAACATATACAACATGTAAAAGAAAATAAAATTGAATGAATTTATAAATGATCAAATGTGACTTGGAACCATCCTCATTCTGCCCTTGAATTTCATTAAATAAGAAAGTGAACATTGGTTGGGGACAGGGGGTGCCTTGGCAAGATGGCGACCAGAGAGGGGATCCCTGAAACCTCTCCTGGAAAATATAATTGAATGGCCGGGATCCAATATGGGAAACCTGAGTGGCACAGTCTCAGCTGAGAGGTCCACCCATCATAAGAAAACACCTGAAGGTCAGAGAAAGGGGGCAAATGAGAGAGGAGGGAGGGAGCAGAGTGGAGTGGAGCATGATGCAATCACAACCTGACCCAACTGGGGCTGACTGAAGGAACTAGGAAGGAGCCAGGGGATACTGGCCAAGGAGCAACACAATACCGGATGGGGTGGGAGAGGACAAGTAGTGACAAGAGCAGAGGCAAGAGTGGCTGAAATCTTGTGAGGCTGTGGGCAAGTAGGACTGAGCAGCAGCACATTAGGGCCCCAGTGCTAAGCCCTGGGTGACTCAGAGGATGAACAAAGTATCTGAACTGCCCTAGGTGGGAATAGAGCCCCAAGCTGCAGTGTGGCACCATGGTGGGCTCTGGATGAGTTTGAAACTGAGCGCAGCTGCCGTGGAAATGCTAAAATGGTGAAATATAGTTCAGGGTGAAAGGAAGGTTCAGGAGAAGGGAGAAAGGCTGAGTTCCAGCGAGCACTGGGCCCCAACCAATGTGAATGCAGCCCGCTACTGGCTTGCCCTGCATCAGCCTCCACTATCCTCCTCCACCCACTCCCAGCTCCCCTGATGATCAGACTGGTGGTGCTGCAGAGTCAGAGACCAGGGGAGCTGTTGCCAGAGGCAACACAGCTACAGACCCACTGCCCCAATACCCAGGCAGAGGCCAGAGACACAGGCCTAGCTATTTCCCCAAGGTCTCTCCCAAAGCTTGCCCTCCCCCAAAGCACCATCTAGTGTATGCTCTACAGCAAGACACTATAGCGATACCAACTGGGAAGAGAAAGAAAGATGGGCAAAGCTGTCATGCCCAGAAAAAGAAACACATCAAACAATGTAAGTACCTTAGGATTCAAACCCACTCAGAAAGAAAATGAAAACCCTTCAGAAAAGGATCTTATAGATCTGGAAATATATAATCTAAGTGACACAGAATACAAGGCTGCAGTTCTAAAAACTCTCAGAGAACTGAAACAATATTGCCATAGCACCCTGACTGAGATGAATTATCTTATAAAGGAAATTCATGAACAAAAGGAACATTTCAACAAAGAAATTGAAAATATAAAAAAGAATCAAATAGAAATTTGAGAGATAAACAATGCAATAAAAGAACTGAGAAATTAACTGACTACCACAGGAAACAGGACCAACCAGATGGAGGAAAGAATTAGTGATATTGAAGATCAGAACATGGAAATAACACAGAAAGAAGAATATAAGGTCTTCAAAATCAAAAGAACTGAAAGAACTCTACAAGAACTATCTGATTTTATTATAAAGAACAATAGTAGAATAATAGGCTTAGAGGGAGGTACATAAAAACCTATACAGAGAGCATACGCAAATAGTAGATGAGAACTTTCCAAACCTATGGACAGACCTGGAACCCCCAAACTCAAGAAGAAAGTAGGTCCCTTGGGAACCTGAATCCTAGCAGATCTTCTCCAAGGCACATTATACTAACTCAAAGACAGAGAGACAATTCTCAAGGCAGCCAGGGGAAAAAAACAAACAAACAAAACTATAACCTTTAAAGGAAAGTCTATTAGGCTATCATCAGTCTTCTCAGCAGAAACTCTACAAGCCAGGAGAAAAATTTGCAGCCAAGAATAAAATATTCAGCAAAATTATCCTTCAGATATGAAGGAGGAATAAAGACCTTCTCAGAAATACAGAAGGTGGGTAAATCCTCCAGCATGAGGCTGGCATTCCATGAACTACTGAAGGAGGCTCTTTGACCTGAAACAAAAAATCAAAATAAATGGGAAAGAGTTGGAACAACAAAAAAGACGTAAAAAAGGAAGGAAGTAATGGCCGTAGGAAATCCTCATGTATCAATCATCACCCTATATGTAAATGGACTGAAATCACCAGTAAAAAAGCACAGAGTAGCAGACTGGATTAAAACAAACCCCATCCATATGCTGTCTCCATGAGATATGCCTCAGCCATAAAAAAGTAAACATTGTAGATTGGTCATAGTGTGAGAGAAATGTTAAATTTAGCCAATATAAAAACATCAGCTATCTGAAATGCAAGATGAAAAGTTATTTTATTTTGTTTTTCTCTTTCAAAGTTAAAAAAGCTTTATTTTATGGTTATAAAAATAATATTTACTATTTATAAAAAGGTTTAGAATATAGAATTTTTTTTTCTTTTTGGTATGTGGGTAGCTCCCTGGCTGGGAATCGAACCGAGGCCGCAATGCTGACAGCGCCGAAGCCTTAAGCCACTACACCATCAGAGAACTCCCTGGAATATAGAATTTTAAGTATTAGACTTTCTGAGAATTATTTGTAATCTAATAATCCATACACATTTAATGATAACTTTTGGTATATATCTTCCAGATCATTTTCTATATATACACATCTTTTTTTTTTTTTTTCAAAATATGGGTTTGTATTTTGGGTACCATTTTGTAACCTTTTTTATAAATTAGCAATATTTTGTGACCATTTTTCCATGTCAGTGACAATCAGAGCAACACATAAACATCCAAATAGCAATCTTTTAAAACCTGCACTTCCCTATCTTTCCAAACAAAAGATACAGAACACACTTTCGCCCTTTGCTGGTGACTTGGGGCCATTATGAAAATTAATCACTTCAAAATGTTTTTGAGAGTAGTATCTTCAGACTCCATTGAGGTGTTGAGGGCTGTTTGGCTGGATGAGCTTTCATAATTACTGTTTTTGTTTTTCTTTTCTTTATTTTGGTCTCCTCTCTCGTTATCAGCTTAGAAGCTCTCCATCTTTCCTCCCTTCCTTGCTTGCTGAATTTTATAAAGAAGAGAGATTGAATCCTGACTTTATCATTCACCTTTTGTGATGAGTGTGTCCTCTCTGGCCTAGTGTCCTTGTTGTAGTATATGGACAGTGACATGTCCCCATAGGGCTGGAGAGTGGTATATATGATGCAGGGAGCCAAGCAATGCCCTCTGCATAAAGGGCTTTAATGCATTATTAACTTTATAACATCTATTTTGGCAGGGACTTTTTTGCTTTCTTACCAGTTCTTATCTATATTGAAGATATGGATAGATAAGTGAGGGATATTTGAGTTCTAGGTACGTGAAGTGTTATTGTTACTGTCTTCTGAGAAAAGCCAAACTGTAGAAGTTGCACCATGCCCAGGGAGAAAGGAGTAATTCTCTTCATTTATGTTTTCCTCAATTAAGTTATGCAAATAATCTGGATTCCTGAAGCTATAATCTTGGCTTTTCTATATCAGTTTATTTTCTTAGTGAAAAAAAATATGAAGGGAAATTTATTAAGTTTTATGTGCAATAGTACAGAATAATTGTGTGAAGGAAGTATTAATCAGTGTTCACAGGTGTAATTTAGTGTTTTATAGTGTATGAATTTTTACCTTTTATATTAAAAATCATATCAAAATATGTATTTTGGTATGTATTTGGTAAATATGTATTTGGTAAAATGGTACTTTTTGAAGAAAATTTCAGTGGGTCAAAGTGTACCATGTTTGATCCTGACCATTCTGTGTAATTCCATGCATAGTTAGAGAAGATCATATAAGACTAAATAATAATACTAATTGAAAATGCTTCCCTGTGGTGGCTTTAGCTTCAGAGTCAAGAAAATATATTTGAAAATCTTTCTAACTCTGTATAAATTCATGAGAAAGCAATAGATAATTTGGCAAGCTGGAAAAAAATATATTTTTGCGATTAAAAAGACTTAAACCCATTTCTGCAATGAAATGCTATAGTAACCTTGTAAATTTTGCTCTTTTGCTAAAAAAAAAAAAAAAAAAAAAAAAAAATTAAGTGATAAACCTAAACTAACCCTTTGTGTAGTGTGTTTCAAAGAAACTATATTTGAAATAATAATGGATGCCAGAATGAGACTTACAACTTTTTCTCTTGTTCTTTTGCTCAGGTCTTTTTTTCAATCCTGATCGGAGCTTTCAGTGTTGGACAGGCTGCGCCATGCATTGATGCTTTTGCCAACGCAAGAGGAGCAGCATACACGATCTTTGATATTATAGATAATGTGAGTTATTTATTATTTTGATGCTGAAAAATTCTTTGAGGCTTGGATAATTCAATCTGGCTTTAGGTTAAATATAATGTGAAAATTAATTATATAAAATTAACAATCTCTTTTATAATAATGAAACAAAATGCCTCATAAAAATTTGCCTTTAAATATATAATAATATTGATCTCATTTTGGAAAAGTACATCTGCACTAGTGTTATTATTAGAGTTCAGAGGAAAGATGTTTATTTTCCTAGTTTTTCTCCTTTTCTTTTTCATTTTGTAGCCAGACTGAGAATATTGTGATTTCTTTACAGGATGAGCGGGTGGAAAAATTATTGGTGGGACCAAAATTGGCAGTATGTTTTGCTGTAGGTTGCCCCTCTCAAAAAAATGATCACTGCATGTTGGATATGATTTTGAATCAACTATATTAAATTACTGACTGCAGTTAAATGAAGAAAATAGTTTTGACATACTAAAATAATGTCATTGTATATACACAGATAAAATGTAAAGAAAATAACTGAAATTTGATAATTTAATCCAAGCACTTTTTCCTGTTTCACTGATCTAAGTCATGAGAAAATCACTCAGCTTTGAATACATTGAAAGTTTACATCATTCCTTAATAACTTGGCTATAACCAACTGTTCAGTCTTCTCAACCCAATCCATTGTATTTATTGTTTAGGAATAAGCTAATTTTCACTAAATGCTGAAATACCAATTATAGTATGATTTTGTTATTACTTGTATAAACATGCACATCTGACCATTTAGAAAATTTATAAGGCTGTGCTAAAATATTAAAATTAAATATTGTACAAAATGAAATGAGTATATGTCTATGTTCTTTTGAGCAAAGGCATGTTTTCTGAGAATGAATATTTCCTCAGAAACACACACACATGCAATCTTTACCTTGGGTTCTGTCTCACGTGAGGGAGATTGTGCCATTCCAGGTCTTATTTTTGGAATTTGTTGAATCATATTCCTTAAATATGCAATTGTTTCTTCTCAGATGGAATAGTCATTGAATTTTGTTTTATTTAGAATCCTAAAATTGACAGTTTTTCAGAGAGAGGACACAAACCAGACAACATCAAGGGGAATCTGGAGTTCAATGATGTTCATTTTTCTTATCCAGCTCGAGCTAATGTCAAGGTACTGTAAGTGGTGTTTATAAGAATTTCTAACTCTGATTGTTTAATCATCTTAAAGAATGTAAAGTCTGTAATCTTTTGATTTTTATGTGCTTTTTCCTTTGGGGTTATATTTCCTTACTTAATACTTTTTTCAAATTTAACATTAAACCAACATACTCCCCTTTTAGGGTTTTGTTTGTGAAGTATGTTCTTTTTCTTTTCTTTTTTTTTTTTTTTTTTTTGCCCTCACAGATTTTGAAGGGTCTCAACCTGAAGGTTCAGAGTGGGCAGACAGTGGCCCTGGTTGGTAACAGTGGCTGTGGGAAAAGCACGACGGTCCAGCTGATACAGAGGCTCTATGACCCTGATGAGGGTATGGTAAGTTGGATGAAACAGGTTCTCTAAAGTGGAAAGCTGAGTACCAATTAGCCCTTTAAAATTGTTTCTTTAGTAACAGATTTGCATGTGAATGGAATTTTGGTAAAAGGGCTGTGGAATTGCAATGCCTCTGGATGATGCATTCAAACCCTTGTGCTGGTTTAACAAAAATATACAAAACAATAAAAGCCAAAGAAGCTAGACAACACCATTTTCTGTTCCAACTAAGCTTTCCATGGTCTTTAAATCATTGGAAAACCGTAATCTGAACCACTGAGAAGAGTATTTTCAATGAGTTACTGGGTTTGGGAAGAAAATATTTCATATCGAAGTTGTTGACAACCTGGTAATCAGTGTCACAAGAAATCTTAGGACAATAATTAAATTCATAAAAGACAGTTGAGTTTTCTTAAATGTTGGAATATCTGAAGAGGGAAATGGGATAGTCTCTTAAAAAACTTCTGGGGACATGGGGAAGGTAATAGCCTAGAGTATATATATAAATATTTTTGCCTCTTAAAAATTTTGTCATAAATTCAAACTTACAGCAAAGTTGCAGACAGGGAACTCACATATACCTGCCCTTCATCCAGATTTGCTATCTATATTTTGACCCACTTGCTTTATTCTCTTTTCTGTCTCCTCATGTGTGTGCATGTGTACCTGTGCATGTTTAACATGCACGCTTTTTTTTTCTGAACCTTTGAGAGTAAGTTCAGGATATGATGCTCCTTGATTCTTATGTACTTCAGAATATGTTTTCTAAGAAGGACATTATCTTACACAACCACAAAACAATTATCAAAGTCAGTAATTTAACATGAATGAATACACTACTAGTCCACAGTATATTTTCAGATTTCCTCAACTTTGCCAACTTTGCAACATTGAGTTTACCTGATATTAAGTGTATTATTATGGAACCAGAAGATCACAAGTTACAAAGGAAAACAACAACAAAAAAAAAAATAAAAAAAATCATTGCGATAAAGCAAGAATTACAGAAAAAAATACAAAAATTTCTAGAGTACACAAATTATTTATTTATTTAAAATTAATAAACATTCTTGGAAAAATACGGTATTACCAAGGAGGCTCATCCTCATTTACTAAAGCAAACTCTAAGTTGGTTCAAGTGTAAACATTTTTCTTTATTTTTAAAAAAAGAAACTAGCAAAATACTACCCATTGAGAATAAGCATTTGAAAATATGTTATGTTTAAAATTATACTAGGGTAACACATATTTTTTAAGAAAACATACATGCCAGCAGAGAAAAAAAGTCTTCAGAAATTTGTAACTTGGATATATTCATGGCTCACATCAAGATTTAACAATTTTCTACTACTAAACAATAGAAGAAATGTCAAGTGCTATAGTTGATTAATTCAATTTTTCCTTAAACCTTTCTCAAATAAAAAATAGTAAAACTATAATAAAAGAAAGCAATAAACATAAACAAATGATTTATGATATATATGGCAAAACATATTTAATATTTGAGAAATTATGGTTGACCTTTGAACAATGTGTGGGTCCATTTACATGCAGATTTTTTCAATAAATACTGTAAATGTATTTCATCTTCCTTATGATTTTCCTAATAACATTTTCTCTAGCTTTGTTGTAAGAATACAGTATATAGTATATACAATGTACAAAATACATGTTGTTTATATTATCAGTAAGGCCTGTGGTTAACAGTAGGCTATTGGTAGTTAAGGTTTGGGGGAGTCAAAAGTTATAGGTGGGTTTTTGACTGTGTGGTGGTTCAGAGTCTCTAACTTCCGCATTGTTCAAGGGTCAACTGTAATAAGAATCTAAAACAGGATATAAACATGCAAATCCTTTTAGAATAAGTAGAGATTCATTAAAGCTTCAAGAAATGTTCAGCCTCATATATAAACATATACAAATTAAAACAAATATAAGCTACCACCTCATACCTATCAATTAGAAAAAACAGATTAAAATGATAAAACCCAGAGCTAGTAAATCACAATCAAGCAGATGTATTTATACATTCCTGCTGACATTATAAATTATTAAAATCTTTTTAGAGGGTTGTCTATTCAATTTTTATTCAACAAATAGTAAACGCCATCAGACAACAGTCACTGTGTAGGCAAGCAATTGTTATTAGAGAAGAAAAAATCATACTTTTCAACCTGCTGATTCTCTACTTGCACAATGATTGTCTTTCAGTTTTCCTTAAAGGAAACTAAATGTCCAGCAGATGGGAAATGCTAATGTAAATTATGCTGTATTACATATAGTAAAACATCATAATGCTATCAAAGTGATATGTAGAGTAGGTAGGTAAGTGGACATTTTTATTCAAATTTAATATGGTAAGCAAAAATAATAGTATGTTTAAAATATATAACCCAGCATTGGCTATAGATGATTATTTATTCATGAAAAAACTGTTTGTGTAAGGTGATAATATCAAGAGTGTATATACTTTTTAGTTTTATTCTTGCACATTGCTGTTTATTTCCAATTCTCATTTCTAACCACTGAAATAAGTTAAATATTAGCCAACACATTTTTCATAACAAATGAAAGCGTCTTGATGCTTCAGATATCTGAAGTTTTAAAATATTTAATGAACATATCTCCTGTTTTTTTCAGATTAACATCGATGGGCAGGATATTAGAACCTTTAATGTAAGGTTTTTGAGGGAAATAATTGGAGTGGTGAGTCAGGAGCCAGTGCTATTTTCTACCACAATTGCTGAAAATATTCGTTACGGCCGTGGAAATGTAACTATGGATGAGATAAAGAAAGCTGTCAAAGAAGCCAATGCCTATGAGTTTATCATGAAATTACCACAGGTAAAGGCACTGTTAATGTAGTTGCCCTCAAAATTAGAATTTCACCTCATGCAACTGAGTTCTTCCTTCAGCGTTTAAGCTAAAAATGTCTGAGATGCAAGGTTGTTCAACTTTGCTAGGTAAGTCCCTTGAATTATTCAGTTGGAGGTTTAAGGAGTATAGCTGGGTACATAACTCATATATTTTTTTACAGAGTATGTGTTAGTTTTTTAGAATTCAGTATTTATTTTTTATTATAATTTATTACGCATTGTGATAGTCAAAATGAAGCTCCATGCTATCTTCCTGAATTTCTAAACTCTGTAGCCTTTTCTATTTAAAATATTTCAAGAGCTCCTCCATGTTTTCTGTGTTGTAGAAATTTGACACCCTGGTTGGAGACAGAGGAGCCCAGCTGAGTGGCGGACAGAAGCAGAGAATCGCCATTGCTAGGGCCCTGGTTCGCAACCCCAAGATCCTTCTGCTGGATGAGGCCACATCGGCCCTGGACACTGAAAGTGAAGCTGAGGTACAGGCGGCTCTGGATAAGGTCAGTAGACAGTAGACAACTAATGGACCAGCAGATTGAAACTTTTTGAAAAGTCTTGCCAATGCTTTGTGAGTCTAGATTGAGAAACAAACATAAAAGCAAATGAAGCTCTCTCATCAGGCTTTATTGATTTCTACTTTCTGTCAGGTCACATCGCAGAGGTGGATGGCCCCTTAACTGTCTTGCTTTGACCACAAAGTGAGCTCAAATCTAGGCCTATGCAACGAGCCACTTGTCTTTGTTCTTTTCTTGCACATAGGCCATTGCTTTGATCCAAAATAGTGGTGGAAAAATGTAAAAAAAAATCTTTTTACCTAAACACTGTCCAGCTGAAAGACAGTCAAAATACTTGCCTTGTTTTTTATCTATTTATGAAGGCAAATGGCTGCTTTTTGGGGAATAAAGGTTAACCCGTGTGTCTGTCTAACCCAAAAATAAGCAACACATTTTAAGGATGCTGAGCTCATGTGCCTGGCTCAGATATTTCTAAATCTCTCACTATCATCTTTAAGCTGAAGCTTCACAAGAAGAACTTTTATCTCGGGACACTTTTGAAGTCACTGCAGATGTCATCTGTAGTGACAACACAGTATAAAAGCCAGAGTCAAATGACACCATATAAATGGATTTCAAACACATAAATATCATAAATATATCTGATTTGAAAAACTTTAGTAATAAAGTGTGCAAATTACTTAACAGCTTCTAATCAAACCACCTCTTGCAATTTTAGAGGTAAGCTGTATGAACCTTATTTTTTTCAGGAAAATTTCTACCTGAATACTAAGTAAACACAACTGCCTTGTGTGCTATAAACTGTAATTAATCATTGCTTCCTGATTTACCAAAACGATATTTTGGCTTATCTTATATAATTTAACTTAATGATGATTAATGAGATAATGAGAATTATTCCTCACAAATTCTTGCACTTAATTATATTGCTTTCATGTACATAAAGTCTCAATATGAAGGAACCAAGATATTAATATAATATGTAGGAGGCTGATACTTGGCTGTTTAATTAGAAGTGACTTAAAGAAGAAATAATAAATTGCATAAATTAAATAATTTAACATAAATGGACATTCATGTGTTGACATAAATATTTTTAGCATAAATTCAGTAGGATAAGAGAGAGATTTATGAGGGAAAAAGTCCCATTCAACTCTAGGACCAAGTGTCCAATACTTTCTAGGATACAAATATTTGATATATTAGTCTTTGCTGTGCTAAAAGAATTATTAGAGATACTGTTTTTCATGATATTTAATTCATATTTGGACAGGTTACATCATTCAATTTTAACAATTTGCATTCTGTAGAATTATGGCCCACTCCTCAAGTGATATTGACTAAAAATAGCTGATGGATCATGCATAACTTTTAAAAAGTCCCATCAAAAGCCATTAGTAGCTTGAAATGGTGGTTAAGAGCATAGGCTTTGGAGCTAGACAGCCTGGGACTAGAGTCCTAGCTCTGTCTCTTTCTAGCTTTGTGACCTTGAGCTAATTAACTAACTTCTCAAAGCCTGAGAAACTGTAGAAGTAATTGGGTAGAAGGGGAAAAATAATGTCATAGGATGATTGAAAAGATTAAATGAGTTACTGCATGAAAATTTATTAGTATATGCCTTGCACACGGGAAACACTTGATATTGTTAGCTACCATTATTACATTGATTACTATTACCATGATTATTTATTAACTTTATTGCCAAATCAGTTACCTATTACTGCATAACAAACCATCCTAAACTCAGATGTAAAACAATAATTCTGTTAATTGGCTGGGTGGCTCTTCTGCTGTTTTCACCTGAGCAGATGGCTACATTTACCTGGAGGGTTGACTTGGCTAAAATGGTCCAAGATGCCCTCATTTACATGCTCGTTTTTGGCTGGACATCTCATGTGGCTTCTCATGCTCATACAATAGGCTAACCTGGCTTCTTGACACAGAAGTCTCAGGACAGTGTACCCAGAGGCGGAAGCTACAAGACATCTAGTGGCTTAGACTCCAGGACTCACATAATATCACTTTAACCATGTTCCATCAGTCACAGCAATTCACAAGGCTAGCCCAGATTGAAGGAGGGTGGAAGTAAATTCTGTCTCTTGATGTAAATTATCTGTGACCATATTTAATCTTCCACAGCACACCTTCTGCCACAGTTATTTACATTTCTCCCATATGCAAAATAAATTCACCTCTTCCCATGAACCTCAAAATTTTTATACATTTTGATATCAGGCTCATAGTTATGACATCAAGATTTAAGTCCAGTTTCTGAAGATCTGTATGTGGTCCAGATATGGATGAGGTTCTTCATGTTAAGCTCATTTTGATCCAGAGACCAATGAACTATAAAGTTTTCTTTCACACATACACCCAATGTATAAAGGTGGTGCAGGGACAGGATAATCACAGTAGATTGTCCTGTTCTAAAAGGAGAAGAACAGGAAGCACATACCAGTTACTGGTCCATAGCAATTCTGAAATGCAGTTAGGTACATGTTGTCAATTATCCCACTGCTCCAGGGAAAGGAAATATTCTTTGATTAAGCCCAATTCTACTCCCTAATAATGGGTTCCCTAGTCCATTGTTTTTCTTGGTTTGGGGCTCCATCCTTTGGGTTCTTGGATCCTCCTTCTGAGAGGTCTTTCCCTTTCCAAAAGAAATGGCTCACATCTCAGCTGAGCATCTTTCTCAGCATCCATTCTGCCCATAGAAGTTTGAGACTCCAAGGCCTCTTTACATTTTGAATTTTCTCAATCTCTTTCAGTCCAAGCTGATAGACTCTCTTGAAGACTGTTTGCTTAGAATCTGACTGTGGTTCACTCAAGTTCTCAAAGCTACATGAGAAAAATCCTTACTTAAGAGTCTCAGAAGCCCTTTTATATAGCTGAGAGTGTCTACTAGAATATGCTTTAAATCTTAGATTTAACAACAACAAAAAAAATCATACACCCACACCCTGATTGGATCTTGGGCCTCATTTCACTGGATTATTACCCATTCATTTTCCAACCCACCAAGTACTGGGTCTTTTTTGTTGCCTCTAAATTCACCTTGACAAACAAATAGCTCCTTCTTTAGATCATCATTCTCTTCCCATGTCTTATATACAGCCAATGGGATCCAAAAGACACCTTTAACATTCTATTTAGAGATCTCTGGAATCTCCCTAGCTAAGTTTACTAATTCATTCAATAAGATATCTTTCTTCTAAGTTATTGCAGGAAACATTTATTCCCAATTATTCTAAGGTTACATAACACAGGTCACCCTCTTTCCAAGTTCCAAGAGCAATTTCCTTACCTTTCTTCCAGTCTCCAGTAAGTATATTATCACTTCTCTTCAGCCACTACTACCACTCATTCTCAATCCCAAAGCCAATGGCCCATGTTTTAGGTTTTGTTACAGTAACATCCCAATCTAATCACCAATTTCTATATCAGTTTCTTTAAGCCAAAACTTAGTGGGTTGACTGGTGTGGTTCCTCTGTTGGTTTTGCCTCCTCTTACTCAGGCAGCTACTTTTAGCTCAGGGTTAGCTGAGCTAAAATGTTCAAAATGACCTCATTAATGTTTCTGGCAGTGAGTCATCCAATAGTGACGGCTGTTGCCTGAAGGAGCTGGATTCTCCTATGAGGCTTCTCATCCTCTAATAGACCAGACAAGCTTCCTTTCACTATGGTTTTAAGATAGCATTTAGAGATGGCAAACACACAAACTATAAGGCTTCTTGAAGCCTAGCCTCTAGGAATTACACAAGTGTCAATTTCTTCACATTCCTCTATGATCAAAACAAGTCACAGGGCCTCCCCAGATTTGAGGAGGTACAGAGATACACTTCCTCTGTGGAGAGAGTAGCTGTATAGTTTTTGTGGCTATGTTTAACCTACCATAGTTGCTATGAATAGTTTATAATCTATTTGCAGGATAGTTAATTTATTTTGCAGACAATAAACCATCTTTGAAAGGGAAATCCTTTGTTCTAGTCAGTCAATTGGCCACTCATTCTAAGTTACAAACCAACTACCTTTAACAAAGGAAAGTTGAATTTTGTAATTTGCTACCTGAATAACATACCATTATTATACTATTGTTTTCCATCCCTAATTACCTGTCCTAGAAGAATAATATTTTCCTTTTGTGGATTCTTTATATATTTATCAGTACCTCTTGTATGGCACCACCTTATCGTAGTTAGCTATTTATTTATATGCCTTCTCTCTCCTGAAAGGAATAAATACCCTAAGAGGAAAAATTAATAAGTACTCATATTCATATCTCTATAACACTTAATCTAGTGCCCTGTACATCATATAGTCTAAATAAATATTACCAGGGTCCAACTCATTCAGATAATATAATTTTATAGTAAAAAAGTTATTGACCATATCAGCTTTTGACTCAATAGATAGCAACTACTTATCAAAATAAATAATAGGTTTTTCAATATAAGATCTTAAACAATACAAAAGCAGATTTTATATTTTGATTTTTTTAAAGAAAATCAGTAACCACAAAGTTTTATACCTGCATGCTTTATCCTACTCAGAGTGTCACCATACTAGAAGGGATAAGAAAAGAACCAAAAGATAGCCTCCATGGTGATTTTGTGAAATGATTCCAAAAGGTTTCATTTTATGCTTGTTTTCCCTCAGTAGTTCCGGAAAGGCTAATGGGTTAGTACTCCTTTTGTTTGGGCCTGCCTTTTATCCTTGCACATTCAAAACTAGTACAAGGTCCAAATTTCTTGATCGTTGGTGTCCTTGAATCTAGGAAATTTATTTGTCATTGTCTTGTTATCATTGGAGTGTCTAAGAGATTTGAAAAGTCTCTCTTTGTGTCAAATCTCTACTCCCGCCAAAATTTCTTGGTAAAGAGTGCTAAAGAGTGCTAGTTGTTAACTTTTAAATTCACGAATACATACTTTGTTTCTCTTGCACACCAGTCACTCCAAATCTGATTATAATTCTCTGGATTTGTGTGGTACAATTCATTGATTTTTAGTATACTCACAAGATTTTGCAGCTATCACCACTATCTAATTACAAAATATTTTCATCATCACAAGAAGAATGCTTGTACCCATTAGCAGCCAATCCCCATTCCATGCTCACCGTAGCCCTTGGCAACCACTAGTCTGCTCTTTTTCTCTATGGATCTGCTCATTTTGGACATTTCATATAATTGAAATCATACAGCACATGGTCTTTTATGACTGGATTTTTTTCACTTAGCATATTGTTTTCAAGTTATCCATGTTGAAACATGTATCACAATGCCATTCATTTTTATGGTGCAATAACATTCCATTGTATGTATATACCACATTTTCTTTATCCTTTGACCAACTGATAAACTTTTGGGTTGTTCCCACTTTTTGACTAATATGAATCTAGCCTCCTACTTTTAATTTATACACTTAACTACTTAAGCAAATTAGGCTATGCTCTAATAACCATACTAATGATGAGGTTTTATTGCCTCAGAATAGGAGCAGTCTTAAGAGGCTATTAGCCTATTAGAGTTAAGGAGTATCAAAAAGAATAATCATTATTAATGATGTAACATGAATAATTTGATAAGCATTTTCCAGGGTTTAAATGCCCATTCATAAACCCAGCAAGCCAACATGTGAGCTCACTGAATTACTAGAGGGGTTATTTGTAGAATTTAGCATGCATAAAACAATCAGAGTCACTTATTAAAAATCAGTTGCTTGCTGCACTCCAGAGACTATGATTCAGATGGTCTTTGAACCACATTTTGAACTGTCCTGATCCCAAGGTACATTTTCACCTACAATGCCTGCCTACAATTCGTCAGAATTACAGGTAGAATCAGGCACTTCCAAAGAAACCCTACAGAAGTGCTCTGGAGAAGGCTGTACGTAATGGTGGTAATGACTCCCATAACATGTTTCTGCACAAATCTCTAGCATGCCACAGAACTCAGAACTAGGGCTCCTCATACAAGTATTAAAACACTTGAGAAGGGTCAACCATTCTTGTGTTTCTTTAGTCAAGCTTGACACTACTTAGCTTCCAGAGTATTGCATCCTCATACTGAAGGGATTGGCCTGTGGTCTGGTCCAGAACTCAAGTCTCACTTTAACCTTTCATAGATGAATAATGCCTTTGTGCCCTAATCACATGGTGAGGGTAAGCTTCTGTCTCATCAACGCAAATATATCTATCCAAGTGCTTAATTGTGCAAATTAATTGACAGGGATCAGCCTTGTAAATCCACTGCCCCACGTGTTTCTCCTTTTCTCCTTTAGGCCAGAGAAGGCAGGACCACCATTGTGATTGCACACCGATTGTCTACAATCCGAAATGCAGATGTCATCGCTGGGTTTGAGGATGGAGTCGTTGTGGAGCAAGGAAGCCACAGGGAACTGATGAAGAAAGAAGGGCTGTACTTCAAGCTTGTCAGCATGCAGGTACCTGCTTCCCAGGGAATGTTTCTGTTCTTTGCTCCTCAAAATAGGGTTTTTCACATTATTAAAATGTCACACAGCTAATGCCATACTGAGGAATAAGCAGTATTCAGGAAGATGCCTGAAAGTATACATTAGAGACTTTAATTCAGAACCAGTGAAAGAATCCTGAAAGAGAGAAAGGCAAGAAAAAAGGAAAATGAAGGGAATTGCCAAAAACATTTTGAACTTATTTCTTAGGACAGATTCATAATTGCCTGAAGAACATGTTCAAACAAGTCCTTTTCACCATAAGATTGAGGAGGACATACGAGTATATATACTGTTTCTTTAATTCAGTTATAATTTTCATTCTGTTAAGGGTTACTAAGCCTCTGTGGTTTTGCCTATGATGATATGTTGGGTTCTTGAATGAGGTAACCACTTTCTCTCTTGTCAAGCTTATTTCTGTGCCCTTGAAATAATAACCTTCCGTTCCCCTTGGGACTTAGATTAGGAAACTGCCAAAGGGGATAAGGACAGCTCTGACCTTTCTATATCATATTCCCTAAGCTTTCTTTCCCATGAAATAGTATGATTAAAGATTGAACAGTAGCCTGGTGTGATAGAAAAGGCCTGCCACCAATTAAACAATGGCTTCGGGCAACCCATTGGATTTTGGTGTCCTCATTGTTAAATGAGCAGAGCCTGCACTAAGATGAGCACTGATGTTTCTGCTAATGCTAGCATTCTATGAGTCTTAGACGCTTTGAACATCTCCACTGTAATACCTACATCTTTCCCACTTCTGGTTTGGATTATGCCTTATGTTTTACTTGTTGGTGCTGTTGAAAAGATGGAGAAAAGAGCCACATTGAGTCTGAGGGTTTACTAAATGCTCAAGCTAACAATGCTGCTTCCTTTCTTTCAAACTCCATCTTTGATCAAACTAGTGTTAATATAACACTTGTCTTGGTTTTGTTTATTTTTTATTTATTTATTTTAGTTGTATCTCTTTTCTTTTTTTTCTTTTTTTATTAATATTTTTTTGAGTTCTCTTTCCATCACCTTATATTTAGCTTCCCCTCCCTCCTCTCCCACCCCCTCCCCTTTCTCCCCTCCCTAACCCACTCGTCCCCAAATAAACATTAAACTATTGATTGTGTCCATGGGTTGTTTGTTTGTTTGTTCATTTCTTTTCTCTTTGTTGGTTTTGTTTATAATCCGAATGATCACTGCTTTTCCATTAGGTAGACTAATGGCTCTTAGTTGTTTCTTTTAACTGTACCTTAAATTTTCAGATTATAAATATAATGTACTATTTTAAAAATCAAAGTATTTTTAAAAATCTAACATGAGTGTCTTAAAAATTTGAAAGTTCTCCAGGACCCAAACTTCTGACAGCTATTTGGCATTTATTTTTCATCTTTGCTAGCCTAGAAGAGCTAAATAGTTTCTCCACATTTTCTTTTTTTTTTTTTTTTTTTAGGGAATCT
>PVJL010008859.1:0-62739 GCA_004026885.1 Lyroderma lyra
TTATTTGTTTGTTCATTTCTTTTTTTCTTTGCTTTCAGTTTTATATTCCGCATATGAGTGAAATCATGCAGTTCTTTGTTTTTTCTGTCTGGCTTATTTCACTTAGCATGATGATCTCCAGGTCCATCCATTTTGTTGCAAATGGCAATATTTCATCTTTTCTTACAGCTGAGTAATATTCCATTGTGTATATGTACCATATATTAGGGGAAACTTTGTTGTGGAACAGCATAGGCTGGCATTCTCAAGGTACTGGCCTAGAGATGAGTACCAAAGGGGGAAGGAACCCCATAATTAAAACTATGGCAGACACCTCCTTAATTAGGTGAGCCAGCTTCACATGAAAACACCACCACCGTCAGGATAGTGAACACATTACCCCTAAAAGTTCCTTGTGCCCCTTTGTAATTTCTCCTCTGTGCCCCTATTTTATTTCCTTGGCAACCAGAGAGCTTTCTTTCATTATAAAATTTGTATTTTCTAAGATTTTATATACATGGAATCAGGAAAGATGCATTCTTTTTTCACCTGGCCTCTTTCACTCAGCATAATGATTTTGAGATTCATCTGTGTTGTTGTATGTATGGATCATTGCTTCATTTTCATTGCTGAGTAGCAGTCCATTGCATGGATATACCAGTTTTGTTTATCCATTCACTGGTCGATAGAAATCTGGGTGGTTTCCAGTTTTATGTCCTCTGAATTTCTTGCAAGTTGGCAGCTGGATCCAGAGATTTGATCAGACTCAGGAGGCACAAAATGTGTGTTTTCTCTTCCATTGTGATGAAAATAGCAACAGGTGCTTAACATCTGCCTCCGTTAATTCATGGGTGAGAGGCTGGTGGAGAAGAACTGGTTGCAGAATGGTGGAATTCTGAATCCTGAATTTATTTTTCATTTACAAGTTGGAACACTCTTTGAAGAGGTAATTCCCCCCGTCTGTTACTTGGTTATAACCCAGTGGTACGTACGTCTCATATAAGTCAGGGTAATTGCATTATTCATTCCCTTATTTTACCCCTTTTTAATTTATTCTTAATTCATTGTATGCAACGTTGGTTTTTGTTTTTTTTTTTCTCTTGGGAAACTGGTAGTCTCTTCTCTGTCTTATCACTGTTTTGAAATTTCTGATGTGCCTTGGTGTGGGTCTGTTTTCTTCCCTCAAGGTGAACGGACTCTCTCACGATTGAAAAACCTTCAGTTCTGGGGAAGGTTACAGCCCTTCCTTTGATTTCTTCCTGTCTGTTTGTCGTCTGTCTTACTGTGACTCCCATTATTCAGATTTTCATCTGTCGGATTGGTTCTCATTCTTACCCTTTTTCTCTATCTTCTTATTCTGTTTTCTGGGGAATATCCTGAACTTAAATTTCTAACTCTTCTGTTCGGTTTATCATTTCTGCCATCATATTTTTATTCCCCAAGAGACCTTTGTTGTTTTCTTTTGTTTAATAATTTCCTTCTCTTATGTCATGGATGTAGCATTTTCTCCCTGAAAAAAGTGAGTTTCTAAATAAAGTTTTCTTCTAGCATTGTATCTTTTTCCTCCAAGTTATTTTTCTGCTTGTGGGTTTTGACTTTTTCTTGTAGAGATTTTCTTTGACTATCTGGGGGTCTCTGGATGTCTAGTCATATTTATGGATAGGGTACTACCTAGAATGTTTCCTTAGGAGAGCTGGTAGGATGAGTAATTTTCATTGCATACACTTCTGTAACTTGAGTTTTATACTATGTAAATTATATTCCCTATTTTTAAAAATAAGTTAAATTACTTTTTTCTATATTTTCTTATTTTTCTATATTGAATCTAATTATACTATATAAATGAAAACAAAACATCTGTTCCTACAAAAGCTGTCAGACAGGTGAATGACATTTTATTTTTTCACTGGATTTTGACTCATCAAGCAAAGACCACATTTTGAAAATAAAAAATATATATTTAACTTTTGGTGGATTAAAATTAATATTATCCAAATAGATCATTCAGTTATTATGGTCCTTTGGGTACCAGTAATCAACATAGTCATCTGGATGTTACCCTTTTGGAAAGTTCTTTCATATGCAGGAATTAGGTCTCTATACAATTGCAGTGGTGAGTGGAGCGGAATTGAGAGTTAGGGCCTGCACATCAGTTCCAGCACTGCAGCCTCAGGAAATGTGCTTATTCACCCCCATGTCTCTTTCCTCCTGGGGGCAAATAATATATACCTCTCCTGACTACTGTAAGGATCAGACGAAAAGTATGTAAAACCCCTGGACAAGGTTCAGTATCTTATTTTCCCACAGGCTTTCTCCACTCACCAGGGTCAGCAAGTCAGCTCTGGGGCTAATTCCATTTTCTGTACAGTGGACCAGAATGTGAGCTGTGCTCATCTTCCCATCCTTCTGTTTCATGCACATGGTTTTGTTCAACTTTTCTGAGATCATATAACATGACTATTCATTATACTGCTACTGTGAAGTTATTAAGTATAATTTATTACCTATTCAGAAAAAGCATTTTGTTTTAACTCTCAAACATTTACGAATGTAGAGGACTTTCCAAAAGCTACGTGAAGTGTGATGTCACAACCCATCAAATATAGATGAAAATTCAGCTATCTGCTGTTGAGCCAGACATTAAAGCAATTTGTGAAATGTGAAACGGTGCCACTTTGATTTTTCATTTAAAGAAAATGTTATTTATGTTAACATGCAATAAGTGTCAAAAGGTCCTGTAACCAAACAGTATGAAAACTGCTAGTTTAGATTCCAAAGCCTGTGGGTAAAAACTGCAGTATAAACAAGATTACATTAAATAGGTACTGTTATGTGCAGCCATATCTTAGTGCCTTTGGTGGACTTTGAATCTTAGTATCCCCTTCCTTTTGCTAGAAAGATTATAAGCAGTTAGTTACTGGCTCTTATCCATAGAAGGTTATAGCTTTTCTAAGCAGAGATCTGGAGCCATTTATTCTGAACATCAGTTACTAAGGTAACTATTAATAATAATTATTTTTGTTTTCTGTCTTTCACATAAGAGTTTATTCATGTGGCATTCTGGTATGCGAGGAACTGAAAGTAAGATAATTGAAGGCAGTGAAACGGATATAAAATAGGAAGATCATCAGCTGCGAAAGACCTACTGGAGAAAAGCAGAGTAAGTATGCATGGTTTTTGTTTTGTTTTTTTTAAAGAATTAATTGGGTTGTAATAGAAAAGCAGAGACTGGGTCAGTGAAAAGAAATCATGGTTTGTTTCCTTCAGCCCCTGCTAATATTTCTAAACTGGCCAGATCACAAAACAGCCCAAAGATGCCTTGGAAAGGACTTCCACATTAAGTTTTTCAGTTGTTAATGGAGCAATATCATTTGATTCATAAGTAGTTTAAAAAAGTATTCAGAAAAAGAACTGTATCTCATAAATCTCTCAATCCCTAGAGTTAATGTGAACATTTTTCAAGGGAAAAATGCCAGGATAGTTAGCCTGTCAAAGGATTTTCATCTTGTCCTGGGAGGCTGTTTAAAGAAAATGTTGGAATTTTGAATATTTTTAGTGGCTTACAGAAGTTGGGTATAAAGTTGGTATCATCTAAGAAAGTTCTGATTGGTTTCCATGATTATGATATTCAGAAACCATTACAAAACAATCAAAACCTCATTTTCCAATATATTTCCTTTCGATTGCTTTTTACTGCCTAAGTTGTGTATCTGTCCTGGGCCATACCCTGCTCAGCTGAAAAGCTTCTTCCAGCTTTCTGATTCTCTTCCACATTCCATTTCAGACCTGTCATTCTTCTGGTCTTCTGTGGAGGTTCTGGGTTAGTTCCTTGGTGGTTGTAGCTGATCATCGCCCTCCTGCCCCTTTGCTGACCTTCCTTAGCCCCTAGGAGACAGCGTTACTTCCCTCCCCACCAAGGACTAGCCGGCTTCTCTGGCCTTCCAACTGGCCTCACCCTGAGTCAGTGATGAAATGGAAACTTGAGAAACAGCCCTTAGAAGTTGCCTACTTAAACATGGTGTCCTTAGCTCTACTTACTTAATTTTATTTATTTATTTATTTATTTTAAATATGGAAGGTTTCTTTTTATTATTATTTTTTTGGTATGTGGGTAGCTCCCTGGCTGGGAATCGAACCCAGGCCACAGCGCTGACAGCGCCAGCACCGAAGCCTTAAGCCACTGCACCACCAGGGAACTCCCTACTTACTTAATTTTAGATAGGCATTAATAAGGAGAAAATGATTTCATACAGATACTTATTTTATCCTAAAGATACTTCTTTAAAAAAAGTTGACAATGCACTGTAGAATTGTACACCTGGAACCTATGTAATTCTTGCTAACAAATGTCACCTCAATAAGTCTAATAAAAAATATGAATATAAAATTTAAAAAATGGGTCTTTATAAATATGAACCCACACTATTTGCCTTCCTCACTCCCATTCTAAACTAACATTTGCTATTTAAAACTAAGTGCTTTTTTTCGTTGGCTCAGGAGCACTTTGTGTGGTCTTATCATTGCATCTATGTACTTCCTTATCCAAGCAACACCATTTACAAGGCCAGTGGCATTTGTCAAAGTGGTAATCCTGAGTCCATCCATGTGCTTGTGTAGCATAAATTAAATCTGGAATTGAATGTTTTGAGGAGGTCAAGTTAAACTGCATGGTATATTTGAGTATGGAACATATTTTGAGCATACAAGAGAACTTGTTTTATGGGTTTTTATACCTATAGTTAACAAACATAGGTATTGAATGATTTCTTGTAACTGTCTTTACCTATGCACATATATGTGTATGTATATGCATACATAATTTGTGTGCCTTAATAAATGAGCTTGGCCACAAGAGTATGTTAAAGAAAACTATGCATGCTCTTTGTTGAAGAATGGTAAGGCAGACTTTATTCAGGATCATTGAAATAGGTGTAGGGACCATGGCAATGTGGTTTTGCAATGATGGGAAGAGATTGGGCTCAACTCCAAATACAAGTGGGAATTTATAGGCAAGGAGCAAGGTGGGGGTCAGTAAATGGAATATTACTATGGAAACATCAGGGGTAAGAGGGTGGCTAAACCCTAACAGAATTCTTGCTGAAGACAGGCCAGGGTGATTGGACGTCACCTGGGGCATGGTGAGGGATGAGGAATCTGATCAGATATCAAAGGAGACCAGATACTGAGGATAACACATTCTGGCTAACCTGACTTAGCAGGATTCTTGCTAAAACTGGACAATGAAAAGACGAACATGGAAGATCATCTCTCAATGAAGACAGACTTTTTGTCAAGTTAGGGTTCAATCTGTCAACAGAACTAAATAGCCTTTTCCCACACAGATTTCTTTTTTTATCCACAGACAGAATCCTCATTATTATTGAATCATCAGTTACCTGCTTTTAGGCAAATTTAGTTTTTTCACTTTTCAGACTTGATACTCCCTTACATATTTTTTCCCTTAAATTTTGAGAAATTCAGAAAAGACCTAGAAGTAGAGGTCTGACAATAAAGTTTGTGAACTTGCCACCATGCACTTATGTTGGCAGTACTGTGCAAACAATTCAGTAAGGTTCATAACCTTGGTATACCTATGTCTCACAGTGGTGCTCTAGTAGATTTGTGGCAGTGTCTTGCCGAGTGGCATTCATTAATTTTGTTCATGTTTTTGTGTGCCATTGCAAGAGTGGAAGTGAAATTAGGGACATGTTAGTCCAAGTTTATGGGGATAAAACCATGAAGAAAATGGCAATGTACAAGTGGATGAAACATTTTTCTGAGGGGAGAGAAAGCGTCACTGATAGAGAGGTCAGGGCAGCCAGTAATGAGCAGAACTGACAGAAACATTGCAAAAATTCGTCGAATTGTGCATCAAAATCATTGGTTGACTATGAGAAGCATAGCAGACCAAGTAAACATGAATAGAGAAACAGGAAATATTAGCTGAAAATCTTGGTACGAGAAAGGTGTGTGCAGAAATGGTCCCAAAGGAGCTCACCAATGAACAAAAGCAAAGGAAAGTCAAAGGTACTCAAGATCTTTTGGAGAGGCAACATGATGTTTTGGGCACTGTTATCACTGGTGATGAAACATGGGTGTACCAGTAGACCCTATAACAAAGCGTCTAAGTGCACAGTGGAAGTCAGCCAGTTCTCCATGACCAAAGAAGTTCCATCAGTCCAAATCAAGAAGTTGAAGTGATGTTGCTAACATTTTTTTATATCAGAGGGATCGTTCATTATGAATTTGTACCAACTGGAGAAACAAGTCAACCAAGTTTACTATTCGGAAGTGCTGAAAAGGCTGCATGAAGAAGATGAAAATAACCTTAACTTTTCACCAATAACTCAAGGCTCTCGCATCACAACAATGCACCAGCTAACGCGGCACTATGAGGGAGTTTTTAGCCAGTAAACAAAACTGTATTGGAACACCATCCCTACTCACCTGATCTGGCCCCGATGACTTTTTTCTTTACCCAAATATAAAAGAAATACTGAAAGGAAGACATTTTGATGACCTCCAGGACATCAAGGGTAATATGACGACAGCTCTGATGGCCATTTCAGGAAAAGAGTTCCAGAATTGCTTTTTGAAGGGTGGACTAGGCAGTGGTGTCAGTACACAGCTTCCCAAGGGAAGTACTTCAAAGGTGACCATAGTGATACTCAGCAATGAGATGTGTAGTATCTTTTCTAGGATGAACTTGTGAACCTAATCGTCAGACCTCATAAGTCAGT
This sequence comes from Lyroderma lyra, assembly GCA_004026885.1. Taxonomy (NCBI): domain Eukaryota; kingdom Metazoa; phylum Chordata; class Mammalia; order Chiroptera; family Megadermatidae; genus Lyroderma; species Lyroderma lyra. The sequence goes on from PVJL010008859.1 coordinate 6,720, forward strand.
ATGTACCTTTTTAGGTTTCTTTCTGTACATGTATAATGTCTTAAAAATTAGATGACATGTTGCTGCATAATTTTGTAACCTACAGTTTAACTAAACATATTATGGAAATGTATCATATTTTTTAAACATACAACAAATTTATAAGGCTTAACAATTAAAGAGTATAGAAAAGGTGGGGTGAACACCAAGTCTTCCTTCTAACTCAAAAAACACTTTCAATGGCATGAGAGTACATCATAAGGATGTACCGTGTATCGTTTCTAACCCATTTCCAGTTGGTGGGATTTGTGGGTAGGTTTGTTGTTACCGAGTTTTGTTCTATTTTGCTATTTATAAAGATTGTGGTTGAACAGTCTTATAGAAACAACTCTGGGTCAACTGTTTGTTTTGGGTTTTTTGGGAGAAATTTCTCAAATTTCCTTCTCTTCCATCCTTTTCTCTGACCTTCCTCTTTCATCACCTTTTTCCTGCCTCAAATGCATTTACCACTTAAGTTTCAATTCCTGTTCCTTTGCCTTCACCTAGCACTTCTTACTCGTCTCAGGTATCCATTCTCAGTCCCTACTTCTTCCCTGTATTCTCTCATGTCTCCAGATTCCATACCTGAAAGATCACGTCCAGAAGATACTTTTTTTTTTTCTTTCTTTCCTTTACCAATGTCCCCATTAGTTTCAGCTCAACTATCTGTTACATCTTTGAGCTTCAGAAGTTTAATCTGAATGAAGATCCTGCAGCAAAAGGTTTTGAAAATTGATATACTACAGGGCCCTATAAGCATTGCCTCTAAAATTCACTGGCAAAAAGAAAAAAAGGTGGGGTAGGTAAGATCATACCAGAGTGGGACCGGGTTAACAGCTATCAGTGATTGTTCTATCAGGCTGCTATTTTAAGCCTGTGTTTTGGCTCTAGTAGGTAAAAGTAATTTAACTTTTTACTAGTCCATTAGAAGTTTTAGTAATTTATAACATTTTGGTTATGGGTCTAAGAGTTCTGGATGTTCTGGGTCTCAAAAAATGACCACAGTATATACATTAATTCTTCCTCATTATATTCTGTATTCTGTAAGTATTAAGAGAAATATAAATTCCTATTTATACACTTAATTACTTGGGGGGAAATGACTGGATTTAATTAATTTTTGAGAGGAGAAATGCTTGCTTTGTAAAGTTTTAAAATAGAGATAACATCACAATAACATCAGGTTTTCCTTTCACTTTTCTTTGCAGAGTTGGAAAATAAAGAGAAGCAGTGTTTCATCATATGTATTTCAGCAGGCCTTCTGAAATTTCACTGGAAATATGACTGCTCTTTCTTCAGAGAACTGCTCTTTTCAGTACCAGTTACATCAGACACATCAGCCTCTAGATGGTAACTGTCTGCTATTTTTAATTATACTTGGAAAAATATTATTAAATATCCTCACACTAGGAATGAGAAGAAAAATCACTTATCAAAATTTTATGGAATGTTTTTGTATTTCACTTGCATTCATTGATCTTTTACTTTTGGTACACACTGCCATTATATCCTATTTCAGGGATTTTGTACTTTTAGGCATTAGGTTTACTAAATACCATATCTGCCTGTTTACTCAAATTATTTCTTTCACTTATGGCTTTTTGCATTATCCAGTTTTCCTGACAGCTTGTATAGATTATTACCTGAATTTCTCCAAAACTACCAAGCTTCCATTTAAGTATCAAAAGTTATTTTATATTTTTACAGTGATTTTAATTTGGATTTCAGTCTTTGCTTATGTTTTGGGAGACCCATCTATTTACCAAAAACAGAAGGCACAGAATGTTTATTCTTATCAGTGTCCTTTCTACATCAGCATTCAAAGTTACTGGCTCTCCTTTTCCATGGTGATGATTTTATTTATGGCTTTTATAAGCTCTTGGTCAGAACTTATTACCTTGGTACAGGCTATCAGGGTAACTTCCTATATGAATGAGACTGTCCTATATTTTCCCTTCTCATCCCACTCTAGTTATACTGTGAGCTCTAAAAAAACACTCTTGCCCAAGCTCATTATCTGTTTTCTTGGTTCCTGGTTACCATTTGTACTACTTCAAGTCATTATCCTTTTGTTTGAGGTACAGATTCCAGCATATATTGAAATGAATATTCCATGGTTGTACTTTGTCAATAGTTTTCTCATTGCTATAGTTTATTGGTTTAATTGTCACAAACTCAATTTAAGAGACATTGCATTACCTGTGGATCCATTTGTCAACTGGAAATGCTGCTTCATTCCGCTTGCAATTCATAATCTTGAGCATATTGAAAAGCCTATATCAATAATGATTTGTTAATATGTTGCCATGTTAAAACTGATTAAAACTTACAACTACAGTAAGAATTACAATTTTACAAATGGGAAAGAAGGATGACTCAGGACATATATAGAGTGAACCAAACTAAACCTTCCCCTCTGAATGTTCACACCTTTTCAGAATGTATCTTTTGGGGCTATGATATATATATTTTTTAATTTAACAAAATAATTCCAAGAAAAATGTTTGTATCTGTTAAGGAAAACTGCTTATTACAAATATTAATTTAACACAGAAGTGAAATGAGTTAACATTTGACCATACTGATGTTCATGTTACCCAAAAAACTACTGGATGTAAACTATTATGTAAATCTGAGATTCACTGCCAACTTTAAGATATGAACTTAAACATTTTTATTAAATTCAGAGCAAGAAAAACAAGATCATTTTCTTTAAATGATATGGTATGAATATTCTTTAACATAAGGGGAATATTAGCTCTATTTAAAGTTAGCTAATTTTTAAAAACGTGGGTTCTTAAGGCACATATTCCTAGAAGCAAAATTTCGATTCTTTACCACAGAATCGGGAGTAGTGACTAGGCCTCTTCCCATGACATAAGAGATTCATTTTCAGTTATAACTTATATGTCACTTGCATGTCAAATCATAACTACGTTGGCAATATATCACACTGTAGAAGTAGAGTAAGATCTTATCCTCAGCACTTGACATTTTGAGTTGGATTAATTCTTTGTTTGGGGAGGGTGCCCTGTGCATTGTGGGATGTTTAGCAGAATCCTGCCCCCTACCCACTAGATACCAGTAGCACCTCCTTCCCCAGTCATGACAACCAAAATGTCTACAGAAGTTCCCTGACCTCTCCTTGTCATCAAAATTGCCCCCGGGTGAGAACTACTGGAGTAAAGCAATCTGAGTGGCACAATAATCTTAAGTCATTTTGTGAATTAAACTATATATAGACATTGTCTGCTGTCAGTGTCTAACCCTGACTCTACTTCTCTGTGTCACTTTTCTTCTGAATGTATTGCTTCTAATGGGATTAAGGTATTTAAAGGATATTACACTTTAATTAGTAAACATTTATACTCTGCAGATTTTAAATCAGGAAAATTTGTAACTATTTCAGACCCCTCATTATGCTTTTTGTTTGTTGACTTATAAAGAGTATTCCCCATGTCTCAAGCTTAAAGACAAAAAAAAAAAAAAAAAAATTTATTCAATAGACTAGCCAAATGGAAGAGGCTTTTATTTGTAAAGAAATGAACTTAACAGCTGGTCTACAATATATTATTGAATTATAAACAATATAAATAAATGATCCTGTAGGCCCACTAACCTTCCATCCAGACCCACATGAAGCAATGTTACAACAATATTCTATGTGAAAATATGCAGGTAACAAAGGTGCAATTACAAGCAAGTTTAAGCAGCAGAGTATAAGGTGCTTTAATTTAACAGTTAATGTTGCCATCAACAAACATTTGAATGCTTAATTTTACTTCACTGAATACAGACACAACAAATATGAAAATCTAAAATTCATACACATGCTACTTGTTAATATGAAAGTGCCTTCTTTTTTAAAAAAATACACCAAATGGACAATCTTTTTAATGGTGTGCTCTTATAATGCAAAATTAACTTCATTTTCAGATTATACATTTTAAAACTGTAGCTATAGACACCAATCTAGAAATGCTAATGCTAAGAGTACTAAAACTATTTAATTTCCTTAAGGAGGACTCTAATACAATAGCCAATGTAAAGTATACACCTACATATAATCTTAACATTTGTTTTCTGTAAAGATAAAAAATGTGTTTTCCCCTTGGTGGTGCTTTGCTCATCCTGGGTGGATCAGCTTTTGAGGTTTTAATAATACAAAAGTCCTATTTTAGAACAATGGGAGTAAATGTGCTTGAATATTCAAAACTTATTATTAAAAAAATTTTTTTCACAAAACAAAATTGTTTTTAACAAGCAAGAAGACAAAAAGCATGAATTCAACAAATAGGCCTGAAATGCCTGCCTCCAGCGTCAGTGTCATCCTGCACACTGCTGTCTACAACACCAACCTTCACCACGAGCTCACTCCTTACTCTGAGGAGAGTTTTTGGAAACTACTTTGACTTTTGTTCCTGTGGAAAAAAAAAAAGGCCAAGCTTTTGAATTAGGTGATTGGGAATCTAATTAAACTAGATTGGAAATTAGACAGCCAAAATTATATCTAATCTTTGCACAACCCATTGACTTTTTAAATGTTAAGAATACATACACAAAAAGCATTCATAAATTTTAACAGCATAAAATACTTGAAAATGGGTAATAAAACATTTTAAAAGTAAATTTTAACCAGTGCCATGGAAAAATTTTTTAAACAAAGACTAGAGGTTACTTGGATGTCAGTGTTCCTATTTTCAATCAGTTTGTTCTAGATTCTAATCTAACATGTATTTGGACATGATACTTGTAATAACAATAAAATTTATTTTATGTGATCTTTCTTGCTTTAAAAACAAAACAAAACAAAAAAACTGTTCAGTAATCTCCTTTGAGATTTTTCACTTATAGAAAATTACTTTATTGTCAATAGTGGATGCACAGCTTTTGTGTTAATAGTTAAAAATGCATATAGTAAGTCAGCACTAGCTTCTCTATTTTTCTCTCTCATACACCCTGCATAGCAACACCTCCGGAATATTCGAGTGTCAAAATAATTCTTAGACATATGGGCCATCAAAACAGTCTCAAAAATGTAACTCCTTAATGTTAGGTAGCCTTAATTTTGTAACCTAATCATGTATATGGTTCGTTGATATTTAGTATGTAAAATGTTATATGAATTTATGTGATTCACTCAGACCCCTTAGATGTCATCTGGCGTAATCCTTCCCCCAGTGCATAAAAAATTCCCTCAGTTCCAATTTTACATTCATTACATTAAATAATATTATGTTCATGTTTAAACTGCAATCAAAATTTTGTTTGGGAAGATTTTGTTTACTTAATACTAAAGTCACATACACCACACAATGAATATATAGTAAGTGTACAAATGGCTTGCTAAATGAATGGATAAATGCATAATAATATTCATGTGTTCATATATCCAAGTGGTTAACTAGCAAGAAGCCTTTAGAAAAATGTCCTCATTTGTTTGTCTGTGTAAATGCCTACCTTATTCCTTAAGAGAAGAAAGACTGTAGGTGACCCAGAAAATGTTGCTTAATAATTATCTTTTAGCAAAAGCTGTTAAGTATGAAATGAACCATCAAAAAGGGAAGAAGAATTAAGTAGGAAAAACTTAAAAACACCCCATTATGTGACCTAGAATCATAGTTTTAGATCTGGGAGGTACCTTAGAGATGATTTAAACCAAAATCAACATTTTGACTAGTGTAGGCTCCATACTTTACATTCTATAAGATGAAGCGGGTGAAAATTTAAGTAGCTACTTAGGGTACCACACACAGCTAATTCACCAACTGGATATAAAATCCCAGTCATTTGTCATACTAATTTAATGATTATGTTCATCTGTTATTTACTATTGAACTAGGTTATTTAGTACTACCTAAAACAAAAAGAATTAGGACTTTTAACACAGCATTCTAAACAAAGGTTTTAAGCAATGGATACTTCTGGTTTGCTTAAGTCAAGACTGAAAAGTTCCTTGTTTATAAAACAGGTTAATGTTTATTTCACTACCACTCTCATAAACACCCAAGTTCTTCACCTCCATCAATTAAAACTCCAAAAACACCGGGATTTAACAATGGTAATATTCCCTAAAGTATAACTTTTAAGCCAGTAATGAGAGCTACTATCAGTCCCTAAGAAGAGTACTGGAGTCCATTTAAACAGGTGGTGAAAAGGACATACTGTATTACTCCTAAAACTATGCCATGTCAGCACAACAGTGTTTTAAATTTATACTGATTTCTTTCCCAATTAAAACTCACTCATTACGGTACCTCTTCTTAACAATACATTTTGAAGCCGTTGCCCAGGTTTTCTATGGACTCATCTTTACGCCACCGGTATCACTGAGCACAACTATCTTCTCAAAGGCAGCAGAAAAAAATATTTTTCTAGTGTACCTCTTCTCTAACATCTGAGATTAACATTGTCATCTTTAAATAAAATTAAATGTTAATGAGTTACAAAAATGGAAAAAACTTTGTGAAAAGTATTTCCCAAAATGTCTAACACACGGCATTTAAAACGTGTGCGTGTTCACGTGTTAGAGAACGGGAGAATTTTCATTAGAGAAGCTGGGTTTCAGACCTGAAAAGGAGGGAGGTCACACCCTGCAACACGTGTGTACGGGAGTGAATGTTCAGGAAAAGCCAAATGTTTGCTCTGGAATATGATGGTAATAATTATATTTGTATCAGTGCTTTCTAATTTTCACTCATAGTATTATTTTATATTAGATTTTATAATAAGCTCTAGAATTCTTTAAAATTTAATATATTTTTAACATCTTTATTAAAGAAATGATTTGTATTGCTGCTCTGAAGGAAATTATATAGTTGATACACCTTCTAAACATAACAAAAGAGGAGTATGTACCCAAAGATTTCTTTTAAAGATGTATAGCTTTTAATAGGTTGAAATTAAAGTTTAGTAAGATTGCATATTACTTTTCCTAATACTGTATTTGTGCTTATCTAAATTGAATCACAATCTTTAAGATGAAATCAAATGCTCTAAATAGATTAATAAAATACCAATGTTGGTAAATGTGGATTAAACAGTTTATTTCATGATCCACACTACTGTGCATCAAAGAAATAGAGGTAGGCTTGTGTTTACTGAAATCCACAATAATAAAGGGAAACCTATTGCTCTTAGTCATCCAATTCTTAGACTGAGACATAAATAACCTAGCAAATAAAATACAAAGTTAAAAATGCTTTTCTTTAAAAAAATCTACAAGGTTGGTTCAACTGTGGTATCTGAAAGTGGATACTCTCTCTATAATTCTGATAACCCAATTATAACAACCTTTGAGTTTTTGACAAACTTGCTCCAACTATATATAATAGTTGTCGCCTTTTTCAGAAGTCAGAAATCACCAACTTATGTATCACTGGAACTATTAATATGCTCCAAAGGACAGGGTCACTTGATAAAGAATGTGAAAGAATGAGTGTGATTACAAGTAAATATTGACATAATAAAAACTATAACCTGTTATTGCTATAACTGGAATTCAACCATTACAATTTACTCTTTTGTACTACTGAAGGGTGTATCTATACTACAAAACCTCACTCAGGTAACCGTACTAGCCTATTGAGTCTGGAATGCTTTTCTTCCTGTTTGTCTCCTCTGTGTCCCTATCCTCCCCCTTGAAAACCTTCTTCAAGGCCCAGCTAGTTACACATATGTGCACAGGAAATAACTGAGCAAACATTGTATATCAATGGGCCAGTTTCCACTGCTGAAAGTTTTCACTGAAACAAGACTGTTAGGTATTAGAAAGCCCTGCCCCAGTTACCTCCCTAAACTTAGTCCCACTACAAAGTCCTCACAATGGATTGTCAGGCAAGGGTGTCTTGAAGAAAGTCATAGGGGTTCCCTGATGGCCTAGTGGCTAGGATTTGGCGCTCTCATTGCCGCGGCCTGGGCGCGCGCGCACTCTCCATGCCAAGTTTTCTTAGGGCTAGAGGAGGCTTTAGGGGAGGTAAGGGGTGAGTAAGACCCTTTCATACTAGTAGGTAATTCTCAATGCCATCAGCATATACCAGGGCTGTCTATAAAAAAAGCTAGCGATAAATGCATCTGGTTTTCATCTTACATGGCTGGATACTTTATGGACAGCCCTGGTGTATAGCATGTGTTCCTGCCATTCACCAAGGGTGAGGATCTTCCAACCACAAAATGTTACCAGTTCTGGTTGAAAACAGACCTTTAAAATGTCTGAACATTGTGTCCAGCTAGGATTTCATCCACTCAATATGGCTGAGTATGACATCATTCACATATATCTATAATAGTTTAGTCTTTCCGAAATTGTTTACACACATGTAAATACAACCTAAGACAATACAATCTATATATTGTCTCCCTACCACACTTGTGCCATGGTGGTACCAAAGCCCTGCAAATACAAAATAATGGGACTTTGTAACATTTAACTGAACAAGTCAGTGATAGGAGACACTATGACAGATTTCATTTCAGTCTAATACTGGTATTAGAATAAATGTCTGACTGTAATTTCACACTGGATATATGAAGATGAGCTGTCAAAAATTATTCAAAGGCATAGGAACAACAATACTTATTTCATACAGTTCTAAGTGTTTCAACACAACCGTGGGCTACCTAAGAAAAATAATTTCTGTTTAAAACTGGTAAAACATGAATATTAACTTCAAAAGTGCAGAAATCTATTCAGTGCTGAAGTGGGATAAACAAGCAGCAGGTTTCTTGTTTGCCTCTCTCCTGTTCTTAAATTTCTTCACTAACATTTCTTTCCTCCCAGCCCACCTCCTCTACTTCTAGATGACAGCTCTTAAACTGGGACTGAAAAACCTGTTAGGGGATGCCACCTCAAATTAAAAGTACCATAATGGAAATAGTTAAGTACCACTTAAAAAGTGACAGGTTTTAAAGGGAGAGCAGTGTCTCATACTATACTAATATACCAAAGCTGCATAGCTGTGTCAGACACATACACCCACTACCCAAGGCTTGATGAAAATCCATGTCATGCAAAAAATAATTTTTATAAATCAGCTTTCTCAGTTTGTTACTTACTAGGAACACAAGACTTAAAGAAATTAAATGTCAAACTTGTAGGAGTTTTTTCCCCCTAAATGGGAAAAAAAGTGCCTCAGTTTAAAGTCAGAAAATGCAAACTTAGGTAGCAAAAGTAGAAAGACCTTCCCATACCCTCTTTCTGCTTGTCATCCCTGTCCTCAGAATCCTAAAACAATTAGTAATATGAAGGAAAATGAAAATGATAGCACTCTCCCCATCTACATCATACTAAAACTGCTTAAAGCTCAGGAGAGAGGTGGACACCTAGTGTTATCATCTATATCCATTAACTATAACTAAAGCTTTGAAATTAAGATGGTTAAATCATCTAGAAATAGCTGCATCAACAGTGAGATCTACCAGTTGAAAGCAAATGAGCCATTTCTAAATAAAACAACTCAAAAAAAGCAAGTATATTTTCTGGTACATTTTCAGTGGGGACAACAGAAGATCTGGACTATTAAGATCATTATAAGATTTAATATTATATAAGGTGCTCTCAAATGGAAACCTCTCGTAAGCTTTCTTGGATACCTAACACAGTGCTAGGCACAGGGGCTTTTAGTAAGTACATAATGACCTATTATAATAGAAAAGGTAGTAAATAAAAGGAGAACCTACAACACAGTTCAAAGTGAATACCTTAAAGGCTATAAATAATACAGTTATGGGAGGTAATTATTGCAAGAGGACTCTATTCCCACATAATCAATTTTATATTAATTGTGGATTATCTATGATAAAGTTTTAATTCCAGAGGAGATTTTTCTTTATGCACCCCCAACCCCCATACAGTGGACCATCTCTTTCTGATGCTCAGCCTATACTTGTGGTCTGAAATGCCAAGATAAGAGGAGCAGTCAAGCATATGACAACTCTATCATAATGATTAACTGATAATAAGTGGAAATTGACTGCAGAGTACCTACCTTTTCTTGAAATTTTAATCCAATAATTAAAAATGTGATATAAAGAAATATGTAACATAGACTATAAGCTACTGTAGGTCTGGAACACGAATGAGCCTTACACTATATTACACATTCTAATCCTACATGTAACTATCAGTAAACATCTTTTTTTAAAACATTACTACACAAAAGAATCCCACAAAGCATACATTCAAACAAGAGGCATCTAAAGATTAAAAAAATTACCTGCTGTATTTTTGTATAAAAATAATCAGCATTCTTTAATGTACACAAAGCCAAAAGATAAATATCTGTGATGTCTTTAATGACATCTTTAGTCTTCTACTAGCTCAACACAATCTTTTTGAAAAGAGCAGTGACAATGACTGGAACCCATGGACTCTTCCCTACTTACTGAACTTCTGCCAAATGTCTATGTTCCTTCAATTATTAAAACATTTCCATTATACAGTAAAGATATGATAAAAAGATTAAAACAATTTTTTGATGTCCAGAACAATAGAGCTCCCACGGCTCTTACAGCAATTCTGTTTTAGTATCTTAATTCTAATAGAACACAATGTTCAGTGAAGGGTTTTGCTTTAAAAATGTTTCTCCTAAAACATGTACATACAAAATTAGATCTGATTATCCAAGAAATATCACTTAAGTGCTTTGCAGGAAGCATGCAAGGGTTTAGTCAAGGAGAAAGGAATATGTGTTCTAGCTAGACTCGGCATGTCAACATTAGAAAAAATCCAAAGACCAAACATATCTGCTACAAACTATTGCCTTGCCAGCAAAGGCTGTACACTGGTTCACAAGGTATAATCATATTATGTCTTCATCAGTGCAGAGGAGCAGAGAGAGATGAAAGGTAATTAATATGAATCAGTACCTCCTGAGAGTCAAATAATTTGTACACCAGTCCTTGTTTTAAAGGCTGACTTAATGGATTTCTCCCCTTTTTTAGTATGCATAAATTAGGAGAAAACTTCAGCAAAACACTGATGCTATCTGAAATATTTCCATTGTGTAATGTATTCCTTATTATGTCTCATCTTTTCAAAATATTCCTTTGGATGAAAAAGAAAAACATTTATCACTCCTACATTAGGGTTTCTCAACCTTAGCAGTACTGACATTTTGAACCAGGTAACTCTGTTGTGGAGGACTTCCTGTGCATGGTAGGTTATTTACCAATATCTCTGTCCTCCAAGTTTAGACACCAAATAGAACCACTGCTCTAAACACGCAAAAACTAAGTGAAACTTTCTCAGCCACACCAAATTCTTGGTCAAATTTGGAATAGAAACCAACTCTTCTGACTTCCACACCAGCATTATCAATGCTAAAATGCAAACCTTTTTATAGACAAAGCAACGTTCTAACAGACATGTTTTTTAAATGCACACTGATAAATCATTGCCAACAATTCCAGTCACTGGACTCCTAAATTATTCCTAAATTATCTCTCTCTTGACAACCTATAGAAAACTCATAGGGTAGAAAAATGTATAAGAAAACTGAAAAGAGGAGAAATGTAAATCATAAAATTACTTTTAAAAGGATTCTTTATATTAATGATAAACATTACCTTTAAAAAATTATCTAGTATAACACATTTCTTTGAAAAATATCATGGCCCTCTATAACAAGTCTTTCATGGAATCTGTAAAATTAATTTCACCAATCTTGGATAATTATGAAAACATATGATGAAATATTGTATCTGTAGAAGAAATGTCAACTTTTGATGTGGAGATTCCAATGTGCTTGGCTATCCACCATAATAAGTGATAATATCTTAGGCCAACCTGAGCCTTTACCTTACAAGTTTGTTTAAGAAGAGTAAAATTGCTCTTATCTCAAAGCCTCATGATCCTGTTAAGATTCCTTCAGAGAGTTGATGCGTGCACAGATCTTTAGGGCTGGACCTAGCTTGATATTCATTGCACTCATAAGATGGTCTTCTTTTAGCAAAAGAAGCGCCTGTCCATCAATCTCCTGTGCTCTGAACTCATCTGCGATATCCTGACAGCCTGGAATTTAATCAAAGAAAGTTAGAATTAATACACAACCATTAGGCATTACTCCTAACAGTCAGTTACGCTCTCACTGGGTCTGAGTATCTGAAATACAGGCTGAGAAACAAATGAAACAAATGAAGTTTATTTATGGTAGTCCTGGGTTCACTCCTGAAGAAGAGAGTATTTCTTGACATTCTGAAAATAAGAATCAATACAAAATCCAAGTAAAGCAATTTATTTGGAATTATTCTTCTAAAAATGGTATTATAGAACTAGTAAGAGTCAGGTAAAATGTACAGATTGATCAGTCTAGATGTACCTTCACAAAATGGATGATGATGTCACCTCAAAGAATGCCACACATATTAACAAATTTCTATTAACTACTTATTATACCTCATGAATTTATCTTTCTTTAATATATCCTTCACATATAGGTACAGAGGAATAAGGTATAATGTTCTACTATTTAAATGATGATTTAGAAATACCACCTTCATTATTATTTGTACCTTATTCTAATTTACAGCATTCAATTGCCAAGCATACTAAAATATTTTTGTTAGGGAGTTCCCTGGTGGTGTAGCGGCTAGGTTTCAGTGCTCTCAACGCCGTGGCCTGGGTTCAATTCCCAGCCAGGGAGCTATCCAGCCCCCCCCACACACAAAAAATATATATATGTTGATGACTCAGGACAGAACCAACCCACCAAGACTGTATTATACTACTCAACTTATAATTTCAGCTTCAAGTCTTAATGTCACTGGACTCATCTATAAGTGGAGAATTAGAAAACAAATTCTCATTGAAATTATGAGCTTTTTGGCTAATGTTGCTAAATAACCAATATTTTAGCTCTCAGTCTAAACCAGGTGCTTTAGCATATAACAAAAACAATGCTAGCATCTACTTGAACTCAAACATTTTTATTAACTACCAGATTTTGCACAGCTAGGTTATTCAATAAACTTCCCTGCTAAGAGTAAAGAAACTAGCAGGAGAGGTAATGAATTAAGGAACCAAGAAAGGAGAGAATGAAAAACTGTAGAAAATTGCTAAGGCAGTAAAATTATAAAAATAAATACTAACAGCTTAAAGTCTTTATTCAAATCAGCATTCTAAGGGAAAACACAAAGAGAAACATAATAAAAAATGGAAAGGGTTATATCACACCTTTGAATACCACAACTGTATTGGAATGGTTATCTTTCTATCACAAATGTATCAACTGTTCTCTTGTTTATATAAAGTAGTGATGTTATTCCTCTAGCCCCAGCACCAAGCACAAAGCAATGGTAGGTGTTGAATATATACAGTTTTTGGATATGTGAAGGACTGAATGAGTGAATAATCAATGAACAAAAATTAAAATCTACAGAGGAGCTATCTGTAAGAGTAATACAAACACTTTTTTTCTGTATTCAGTTGTATGGTCATCTTTCTCTTGATCATTTCTTTTGCCATCATCTCTGTTTCCCATATAGCAGCCAGCTTACCAATTTCTCTATTTTAATAATATCTCAGAATTTTAAAAATTAACATTTCAAAAATACCCTCTGCAAATTGTATGGTTTTTGTTCATTTACATATAAAAGAAACTATATAGTTGAAATGGCATTACTCACCACAGAAAAGCCCCTTTTCTTTTCCCAGAGGTAGCTCTCAAAACTGGGCAGACAAAACTGACTAATCTTGCATCTAGCTGTGATTTCATCCTTCTTTGTAGGAAAGAACTAATGTTCTTCTCTCTTCAGTCTTATAAGAACACAGGAAAGAAAAGAAGAGAGAGAAAGACAGGGTAGGACTTACTGAGATTCAGAGCAGTGAGAAGTAGTGAGGACCGTAAGAGCTACATTTGGGAAAAGAAAACAAGGAGTTCTCCATGAGGAAAATATATGGCATGTTCTTGTTCCTCTGCATTATGAGATCACTCTTCAAATGTCTTCTAGGTGGACAGTGAATGTATTAGCAAAATAGGAACAAAAAGTGTTCTGGGAAACAGCACGATTAAATATGAATGCATTATCTTCAGAATTTTAGATCACAACTTTCTTAAGCCAACCACATAAAAAAGTGGTTATACATTAGTATAGAAATGGAAAAATGAAGTTACTTTAAAAAGAAAAAAAAAAGCATAAGTAAATATGCTTCCAGAAAATCATTAGAGAAAAATACATTTTAAAAAAATTCTACATGTTCAAGGCATATTGAGCTAAAGTTCTATATGTTTCTAACATTAGAATCTACTTCTGCAGAATGGCTGGCATCCTAGGAATATATACAAAATATATCCCAACTGCAGCAACCAGTCAGCCCAGCTGGCTTTCCATCACCAGAACCACTTACCAGGCTGGGCACAGACCTCTCTGCACATGGACATGGATCCCAACTGAACTTCACAAACATCCAGGCACTTTACCAGCTAATCCAAAACTCACCTCGCACAAAAAAATGACTGCAGGTTGGTAAAAAGGTATCACCTGCCACTCAATACTACAAAATAATCAAGTCCCAATATCAGTATTATGAAAACTAGTAAATAAGTCATGTTTTTAGATGATTCCTACTTTAAATGCCTACAGAGGAACCAAATCTACTAGAGATTCACAGATCAATAAATGCAGAATTAAACTGATCTTTTCAAAAGGCAGTTCGTTGTTCAAGGAAGAATTAAGATAACTGCAATTAACTGTAAATAAAAAGAATTGTTTCTGTAGAGAACTTTTTAATGCACAAAAGTGTAGAAGGATATTTTTCACTCTGGTCACAGCTCTGAGATTTCGCTGTACTGCGTACCAGCTCTACTATGGTCCCACCAGAATGGTTCACAAGATGAAATTATACAAAGAGATGAGAAAACTTCAGAAATAAATATAGGCCCTGATAAAAGAGGGAAGCCTATCCTCAACTAGAAAGAAATGAAATACAAGAGATTACAAAATTTATAAACTTGCTATTTGATGAAAAAACTTGAATGCGGATTACTTAGGGGATGGGGGGGGGGGGCGGAGACAACCCCGAATGAGCTGAAAGAGGCTCAAAAGGAAGTTTACAAAAGCCAGAGGAGCATAGAGAAATGAAGATAAAGACATATTCTGATAGATTTACCTTAAGCTACAGGCACTATTCAGAGAAAAACTTTAAGAAAGAAGATATTAATGATCACACAAATAAGCTTATTATTTCAAGGCAGTTTGGAAATACTCCATTTAATCAGTAAAAGAAAAGCAGAATTATATTAAGCACTCTTAAACAGTCCCAAGCAATTCTTAATTATAAAGCAGTCTCCTTTTAATGATATTTAACAGTCTCTAAACAACTGGCAACAACACTGTCTTGATGAACTCCGTTAAGACAACCATCTTAAGTTATAAGTGATAATTTTTTTTTTTTAAACTCGAAGCAAGAACAAGACAAGAGACTTAGTCTTTGTTCTAATAAAAGCAGCCAAGAGTAGCCTCATGGCAAAAGGATACTGGGGAACATTAGAAAAGTAGCCCTGACAAACGCATATGAAGTGACAGAAGACTTAGTATTCTCTATTACTTATTTATTATTTGGCCCACTACTTTCCTCAAGTTTTGAACCAACCACCCTCCCCAAATTATGTTCCCCATAGACAATCCGGTGACAAACAACAGCTCACATGCCTATGTGGAAGACAGACTACTTCTGAAGATGACAGGCTCAGAGTCTAGCCTAGAGGATAAATACAGATTCCAGGGTTAATTCAGAAGAGACCTAAACTAGTCTAAAATCTAAAATTTATTTCATTAAATATTAAAGCCACAAACAGTAAAGACTCACCATCCTCTAACACATGAATTTTTAAACAGATTTTAAACTCACATGGTCAGCACTTAACTCACACCTGAATTTTCTTAGATATATGCTTAAAAATCGTCCCATGAAAAATGTATCCTTCTTTAAATAATTTCTTCTTTAAAAGTGACCATGTCTTGGTTTTCTAAAAAATATATATATATTTAGCATTTCTAAAACAATCTATTGAAAAACTAATAAAATCTCAAAAAGTTCTGTATATAAAGTAAAATGGCTGACAGATTGTTTTAAAAAGCAGTAATACTGAATATACTTTCTTCACACACACAGCACATTAGCTGTAAGTTTGCTTCTGAGATAGTGGTTACCTTCACATAAAGATTAATTAGCAAAAATAGCTAGATTAATTTCAGTAAGTTCAAATGGGATGTATTTTTCTGAAAAGCTTCTGTCAAGAGAAATGGTATGATTCACAATAAAACTGGAATGGTCAATTTAAAAATCTTGTTTCTCATATTCATAAGGCCAAAGTGAATTATAAGCCTTGCTGATTTAAAAAAATATATTGCCTAAACATATATAACTAGTGTGGGTCTCATGAGCAAAAGGTATAGCTATCCTTAGTAGCCAACTCCTTGCAGAAAGTGGATATAAAAGATTATTGTCACATTAAAGAAAAAAAGACAAAGAACATAAAGACTAAGCTGATGGAAAGAATATCAAAATGAGAAAGCAGTAAAACATAAATAAGAAAGTTACCCTCAATATTGGAATGGAATATAACTGAATGTTAGTAGTCTACTTAAAAAAAAAAAAATCAAAATTCAGAAGTATTCCTGATACCTACTTATTGCAAAGAATCAAAGAATGCAGCTTCCTTTAAAAGAACCAGCTTGATTTTTTAAAAAGAAAAATTTTATCATATTCTAAAAGGTCTTGATTAGCTTTCAAAATGTGAAAAAAATTATAGTGTCTCAGTTTTTAAAAAATGATTAAATTAGGAAATAAAGAGGAAACAGAATAGAAAAATAGAAGAGCAGAAGGGAAGAAGTGTCTGACTCAGTCTCTCTACTGACCTCTCGAGAGAAATCAGACTGAAGAGAAGAGAGCACCTTTAATATCTTCACCAGCTGAGATGTCACAGCAGAAGCAGGACTAGTCAGTTTTTATCGACTTGCGGGGGTATGAGAAAATACCCCGTTGTGCTGAGGGAATAAGCAAGAGGAAACAGATCACATTTCAATAGCAAATGCCATTTAATTAATACATTTACATAAGTATTTCTCTAGTCCTTTAGTGCAACAGGTGTGAATGGATCTAGCATCATTCCTGTGTGTGAATGCACAAGAAAAACACGAAGGCCAATGTGCTGAATTACATACCAGGCAAAGAATGGATGAAGGCCCAGACGTCATCAACTGTCCATATAGAGGGCTCTGTTTGTGCAACTGGGAGCAAGTCGCTGTTCTCAGGCATTTTCCTCATTCTCACATCCCGGAGCTCACGCTCTCTCTCCCGCTCACTCTGCCTGCGCAGACGTGTTGTCATAGCAGATGGCACAGAATCTTCATGAGAAGCCAAGTCTTCTTCTGCAGATGGATAAGTAAGTGGAAGCTGGAAAATGTAGTACAAGTAAAATACAGCATTGCACTTTCCTTGCATTTCTGAAAAGGTATTGTACATTGAAGCAAGGTTTCTACAGACCTGCCTAAGGATATGTTCTCTTGCTGCCCCATCAGGGCCACTTGGACGACGGCCACGATGCCCAAGACTTTGATTATCAGGCTTACGATTCCAACGACTAAGTGCAAATTTTTTAGAACAGCTAACATTGTACCTAAGAAATTCAAGTAAGAAAAAATATTAAATGATATATGGGACACTCCATTTAGTAGTTAATTATGACTTTAAGTGAATCAGTAAGTGTCATATACTTCATTAAGGACTATACTACCTCCGAAAGTGAACAATAATGTTCAATGGATTTACTTATGCTAACAGTCAAAAATATATAAAGAGCTATATATCACAATATAGCTCTCAATATAATGCTGGATGCCTATAACAAGGTATTGATATTTTCTCATGATAGTGGGAAACTTTCTGAAAAGTGAGAAGAACACCAATTTCTATAGCAGCAAAATGATTCAAGATTCCAGGAGAAAAAGAAGTTATGAATTAACTATTCAGATGTTCATCTAAACTGATATTATCCCAAGTAATAGTTTCTGAAGAGGGATTAATATAAAGAGGTTAATATAGTCAAGAAGAGGAAATTTCAAATTGATAGAAAAAGACTTTCCAAATATTACTGAACTCAAAGAGCAAAAACGTAAAGTTGAGATTTCAAAATTATACAAGGAATTCATAGCTCTCACTCTTCAGGAAACTTAAAAATATATAATTCTTGAAGGCTGGCTGAAAGATTTTTATTTTATCAAAACTGTCTAATATTTTTTAATACAGACTTTTGTAAGGCATAATGACAGCTTAAAAGAGTCCTATGCCATTTACTAGGTTCTGAAGCCCTAGAACAGGGCAGATAATCTTTCTATAAAGGGTCAGATAGTATTAATAAATATTTTAGGCTCTGTGGGCCATTCAAGTCTCTGTTACAACTAGTCAATTCTGTAATTGTAACATGAAAGCAGCCATCAACAATAATGAATGAGCATAGCTGTGTTCCAACAATACTTTATTTGGTAAGACTAAAATTTGAATTTCACATAATTTTCTTATGTCACAAAATATTCTTCTTTTTACTTCTTTTTCAACTGCCTAATATTTTAAAAACCATCCTTAGCACAGGGACCATAAAGATATAGACTGGATATAGTTTGCCAACCCCTTCACTAGAAGAGTGAAAAGAAATAATTAAGAAATAAATTTCTGAAAAACTACAGAAAGCTAAGAAAAATACATGCACATATAAAACTGTCACTGTAATTTATTTTCAAAACTCTTTTGTTCTAAGATGATGTTTCAGAAAAGACTAAATTGCAATTAACTTTGCTCCTGATGACTGTTCTAGGACCAAAGCTCCTGCTTTGTTAATCCTGCTCTTCTGTGGGCTCAGTTCTCCAGGTGTCTCATTTCCATTCCTGTCAGTTGACAAAACTTCTTTCTCTACTGACTAAAGAACAGAAAAGAGAAACTAACTTTGCACTTACTATTTAATCTCTAAATATTTAGATCTCCAAGACAGGCAGCTAGGCAGTCCTGTAAAAAGCAGCAGTTCTTCCCTGACCTAATCTATCCATTCTTCTTTACGCTCTTACCTGCATTTCCCTATGTTAGGACCCTACGGTTCACCTAAAAGAATAACAATGTGACAACTCAGCAATCATCTGGGGGAGAGGAATGGTGGTTGTGTTGAATGTCCTGAAATACTTCTAAATAGTCAACAAGTTTAAAATATTCTGAAAGACGGTCCTTTCCCCTCAAGAGTTTTGAATCACTCAGAATAAGAGCCACTATTCTTTCTTGTGGTATATGCACCCTGGAAAACTCCCAAGTTAAACAGGAGTCACACACAAGGGGGGGACCCAAAAAAACCCCAAATTTATTTATAAAAATTGTGCATTTATTCTTACATGTTTAAATTTCAATCACTGATGCAATACAACTATCGAGACGCTTTTTCCACTGCTCAAAACAGCTTTTGAACTCATTGATCTTGATGCCTTTTAGTGCTTCTACTATTAATTGTTTCACCTTTTCCACATTGGTAAAACATTTCCCTTTGAGAATTTTTCATGCAGGGAAACAAAAAAAAAGTCTCCTGGGTTGAGATCATGTGAATAGACAGGGTGGGGCATGGGGGTAATGCCGTTTTTGTTCAAAAACTGCTGAACACTCAGCACTGTGTAAGCAGGTGCATTGTCATGCCACACCTTGTTCATATAAATCTCCCATGAATGGGAGATTTGGGCAAAAGTGTTGAAAGAGTCTCCCAAAAAACTCATTGAAGCCAAACTTGGCCTCCCATTAGAAGACCAGCTGGTACACTGATGCAGATGGGTTCCTAGAACACTCACCTAGCAGGGGAAACCTGTACAAAAAGGGGCCTACCTTCCAAAAGATAATGTCAGGATTTTTTGGATTCCCCCCTCCCAATTTGATTAGGACTATCAAAAAAAAAAAAATCTGAACAACAGATTGACAATTAAGAAACTAATGGACCCATTTTTGGAGGAAAATACTTCTATTACTTATTTAGTAGTACAATACTTACACTAAGTTTTACTAATTATATTTTAGTGGCATCATATTAAATAACATGTTCACGCAAGAAATTCCCTGGCTATATGCAATTTAAGATCTTACAACTCTTTTTGGAACAGAGAATAAATTTCAAAATAATCAATCTGTGCATACACTTCACCTTTAGTGGTAAATACCTATATTAGGGTTTATGATGTTGACTATAAACAAAAAAATCAGCCAGATATTTCTCCAGCAAAATGGGTTTAATAGAGAACAATTAAGAAATTGCAATCCAATACATGCAACCATGGCGAGCCACAAAGAGTCAGACACTTCCTCCCTTCTGCTCATCTACTTTTCTATCCTATTTCCTTAACAAAAGAGAGAAAATTATTTTACATAGGGTAAAAGTTGGGAAGGGTTATTACAGAACCCCATTGTGCCTTGTGATCAACATAAGGCATAACAGATCCCCCACTTTTGGCCTCCCTGCCTCACTTTAAATGAGATTTCTGTTTATGAATGTTTTATAATTATCAGAATTAATGGGTTTTTTAAATGTAAATGAAACTTGAGACAAGATCAATGAAGATACTAAACATTTCCTTTGTTACTAATGCTATTTACTTGTAACATTACTATTGAAAGTACACATTTAGAAGAGAGATTTTGCTGATAATGTAACAATGTAGAGAACTTATGCTACAGCTCTCCCACTTAGAACCCTAAAATTAATAGGACGTGGTTAAAACAAATGAAAACATTTTAAGACAAAACATAGTAAATCCAGGTACTTCAATATTGATTTGAAAATCAGGTGATAAAGCAAACACTTCTAATATTCACAGGAGGGATTCTTCAAAGCATATTCTTACCACCAGAAGATTATGACTTCAAGATTATATTGTAGAAGCTCATTGTAAGTGTTATGAATATGTAATTTCCACAGAGCAAAACTTAGTAACTAAATACCAAAGTAGCTTCAGATAATGTCTATTTGATATTATTCCTCTATATTATAGTATCTAGTTTTGATTACTGGTAAATTCTACAAGTTATTTGGTTTCGTAATGCTGGTTATTGGCTTGTACTTTTGGAAATGCAAGAGAAGAGAAGTACCTTTTGGCACATGACATAGTGCAGAATCGTTTTGAACGCAGAAATTCATTAGCATATCCCATCTTCCCACAGAATTCACACTTGAGCAACTCATTGTCCATTTCTTCTAATGTCTCTAAAAAAGGAAATAAAGGAAAAAACTTAGAAAAATTGGATCATGGGAAATTTTCTTTTAGCCCCCAACTTTGGTTGGATTCTATTAGTTATACCCTCCAGGAAACCTCAAGGAACGGTCTTTGAACTTTTCAGTCCACAGCCACTTCGGCAAGGCAGAAGCCTCCAGAAGTAACCACCTCCACCAATTCCCTCTTTCTCCTACGTAAAATTTTTATAAAGCTTTCTCTAAATAAGCAATACATTTTAAAGGTTCCCTTTTCCAAGAATCCAGCATGTCAAAAATATGCAAATAACTTTATTAAGCACCATAAGAGAAAAGAAGGTGGTTAAGATGAAGCCATTACCCTGCAGGAGGAACACTTTCAAATGTACCCTATGGGACATGAATTTTGGTATACCCTGCTAATGGAGATGTACAGCAGAGAACACTTCCTTCTAAATGGAGAAAATGAGGAGCGCTTCAAAAAAAAAAGTAAAATTTTGATGTGTGTGATTTTAGAGCATGTTTAAATACTGACTCTCAAAGATCCACAGTAGAATATGTAAAGATGTCTACATCTAATTATAAAACAGTCCCTTTTAGTTATATTAAAACAAATCATTCAGATTAATCTTTAAAATCACAAATAGTTCTGTAATTTCTAACCTCTGCTCCTTTTTGTCAGGATGTTCTCTATTAAGTTAGAATGCCCTTCCTCCACCTCTACATCCATAACTTCCTTTGAGTCATGCCACAGGACCTAAAGAAACTTTCTACATAAATCCTCAGTTACTCAGCATCAGTCACCTATAAGCAAGCAACTTCATCTTCAATGACCTACAGTTTTCTCATCTGTAAAATGGAGTTTATAATACCTTTCCCAAAAAGTCATAGTGAACATTACAGGTAGTAGACATAAAAGTTCCATTTCCTATTTTCCATATAAGAACTAAGAGTACCAAGACCTGTTAAACTCTTAAATCCACCATATTTTTCCATTTTCTTGCATCCTCATAATTCCTATGCCAAGTCATCTAAAATATGCAAAAATGCACAAATGCAAGCTGTGAGCTCCATATGTGCTTTTCTATGTTATTCGTTTAACCAAGAGTTTAAGATGAAGAAAGGGACTCTGAAATGTAGACCTGGATAACATGTACTAGTAAGTTCAAGCACTCTCATTATCCTAGTGTTATTGCAGAAGCAAATGGCAAAGTGCTAAATGAAGTGAGGGCAGCAAGAACTACTAAAAAACATACTGTGAAATAATATTTGAAGTTCCAAGAGGCATCTAAATACATTTTCATGACTCATCAAATCATGGAACAGCAAGTGATCATTTTAAGGAAATTTTCAAGACTGCTTTCATAAACAAAAGTCATCTATTTTGTAGCAATGAGGAACAAACAGTCCCAAAACAAGTAAAATAAAAATTGTTCTTTACAATGACCTAGAGATGGCTTTCATACAGCTGTGGCCCAACAATACATTACTGGGATCTGATGTCCTAACTTCCAGGAATATTGCTTTTTGTCATTCTTATAACCTGATCTGACCTTGAAAAGTCTGTACTAGAGACAGAATCTCCCAACCACCACTGCCACCAATTCAGTCCCAAACAGTCCATTCCTCAAGGTGTTCATTTCAAGACTATACTGAAAGCTTTATTTCAAAATTTTTATTAATTAATAAACACTATGCAACACTTGATAATAGAATACCTTATGAATGAGAAGGAAATGATTTTGCTGGTAAGAGAGGAGAGATCCCAAACAGGTGTAAGGGTTAGCAATCTAACAAAAACAGAACATCAGTTTTATTTCTCAAAAGGAAGAGAAGAACATTGACAAATTCCAAACTCTCTGTTCTAATGTTTGATCAAAATTTTAACAAATTTGGGAGTTCCCTAATGGTGTAGAGGCTTAAGGCTTCGGCACTGGTGCTGTCAACGCTGCGGCCTGGGTTCGATTCCCAGTCAGGGAGCTACCCACATACCAGAAAGCAAAAAAAACAAAACAAAACAAAACAAAACAAATTTTAACAAACTTGATAATGTTACCAAGCCTACCTTTTTATATTTATGAATAAAAATTTACACAGTTAAGTAAGTTAAAAAACTGTTGCTTTAGCTAATAAAGATTAGATGCTATGGCAGACAGCTGGTAACTCTTCCATATCCTCTTTTATTTTCTTTTCTTTTCTCCCAGTTAGTTACAAGATCCTAATTTTTAACTAGGAATGTGACACTGAGAATAAAAACTACAGTTTCTGCCCTACACATAGCCAATTTCTGATCAACGATATTTGAATGGAAATGCTAGCAAATTCCAGGTGGTACCCCCCTTTCCCCCATCTCAATGATTACAATGTGATCCTGAAGATTATCTTGGAAAGGAGAGCAACATTCCAGGGATGGCAGAGCTATAAAACACTAAAAGCTTAGGTGCCCAACATCATGGAGCCCTAGACTGCTTACCCATGGGCTATGTCAGAGAAAATTAAACTTCTATCTTATTTGATTAAATATTATTCTGGGAACTCTAATGAAGTGTGTGAACATACAAGGATTCGCCGGACAGTATCCAGCTATGTAATATGAAAAATAGAGGCATTTACGGCTGGATTTTTTCCAGCCATCATATACGCTAACTAATAGAGATCCCCAATTTTCTGAGTGAGAAGGAGTTACTTTTTAATTTTCCTGAAGATTTGAGATCAGTTGAGGATCAGCAGCAAAAAAGAGAGGCAATGAGACAGAAACCATAATCAGTGTAATGATTTACTAGGGAAGATATAAGCTATTTTGGTGAACCACAGTCTACTGATTGGAGATTATAGCTATAGAAGCAGTCCTAATAGAAACAGTTTATTCTTTAAAAAGAGAAAATCCTCGCAGTAAGTTTTTTATACTAAATTAACTGTATATAGTACTAAATTCACAGCCACTACATAAATAACCTCACCATTTCACCCTATAGTACTTGCTATAAACACTGAAGTAAACAAAAATAGAAACACTTTATTAAATTACTTTGGTAAATTAAATTATAAAGTATTTAAAATTTTGGCACAATTTTTGTAAAAATATCTCCACTATGAAAAAGTATAATCACCTTTTTTATTGAATGTATTTAACATGTTAACACTGTAAATTTAAGGTGTACATGTTAATTTGATACATTTATATATTATAATGTGATTGCTACTGTAGCAGTATTTACCACCTCTATCACATTATGTAATTATTTTTTCTTTTTAGTTGCTGGGATAAGTTTTACTCTCTTAGCAAGTTTCATGATTCTAGAACAATATTGTTATCTATGTTCATTATAATGTGCATTAGATCTCTATGGCTTATTTACCACTTATTACATAGATTAATCATCTTTAAATATTCCTTTTCCTTACTCTGGTATATTGTCCTATTAAACTACCCTTTGCCTTGTCTTCCATCACTTCTCTCCTTGCTCTTCCCATCGTGACTACAAGGATCAACTACATGCTAAATCTCTACAGTCATCCTACAGATGAAAAACAGTTTCCAAAATCACTTCTGTTCATGTCACCTGCCAAATCTTCAGTACCAATGTACTCTAGAATCTGACTCTGCCAATCTTACTTCCCACTGCTTTTCTTCACTACCCACTTCTAAAGTTGCATACTCTTTGTGGATTTATGCATGGTATCCTAACCTGAAAGGGTCTTCTTCCTGTATGTTATAGTAAATCTGTGCTTTATCAATCAAAACCCAGGTCAATTCCCATCTCTATAGAAAAGTCACCACGCTGGCAATAATTGAACCAGTTTTATTTTTATTTTTTTGGAGGTGGGGAGGTTCCCTGGCTGGGAACTGAACGTGGGCCGTGGCGTTGAGAGCACCAAAGCCTAGCCACTACACCACCTGGGAACCCCCTGAACCAGTTTTAAAGTCTCAAGTTGTTACTGTTGACATAATTCATTTAAAATTTACCACATGTTGCTCCTTAGTAGTCTTTCTATTATGGAGATTCGCTAGTTCCTAGATCAAAAGCTCCTCTCAGGTTTTAGGAGTCTAGCATATGCTCTATGTCTATTATTAAACCATGAGTATCATGAAATACATTGTGAAGCCTTCTAAGCAGTTTCCTACTTTTCTCCAATGTGTACACCTAAGAGCAACAATAATACATATGCTTCATAGCCTAAAAAAGTTCATTTCTTGTAGATATAGGCAAGAAAAATAATCCCTACATATTCATCTTTACTACTCTTCATCTCAAATGAAATTTTATCAGATTAAAATAGCATGCATAACAGCAAGTATTAAGAAATTAAATGAAATTAAATTCATAATAAAAGGTGGCAAAATATAGGCACTGTTTGGATCCTGATTTGAGCAAAATAATTATAAAAAGACATTATACAATTTATACAATTAATTTTAGATGAAATATGCTAATACACTGAGGATAAGTACTTAAGACACAAAGTAATTCACCACTGTAGATAGAGCCCTGACTATACCAAATGTTATACGATTTAATTAAATTACCTCAATTGCAGGGCCATGATCAAAATCAACCAAAGATAAAATATATCATTTTTGCATTTATTTGTAAGTTTTCCTGCAGTCATTCTGTATACCACTTTGACTTTTATGGAATATTCACTATTAGAATAGTCTATAAAAAAAGATTCTTTGACATTAAGGAGGTTAAGTGACATTTTTCTCTTTGAATAAATTTAATCACCTCTTGATTGAAGAGTACTTTCTTAATACAATTGCAATACACACCTGACATCAAACATCAGAATATGGAATGTCTAATATTAAACCCAGAAGCTCTAAATTTTTAAGCAAATTCAATAAAATAGTCATTTAAATCTGCTTAAAAGACAGAAAATTGGTTGGTTTGATGCTAAAATTTTGAATTATTTTAATATATAATGGAATTTTTCATGCCTACACCCTTTCAAAAGTCAAAATGACATTATGCAAATTGACACCAATCTTGCTATTTTTAATTATTTGGCCATTAAGTGTCTGGTTAGCTTTCCAATTATTTTACTCAAATAATTCATTATACGAGAATAAAGGTGAATATTTCCAAGTGAAAATCTATGTAGAATAAAAATTCATGCACTGTTTCAAGCAGTAAAAGTCCAAGTTAATTTAGAGGGTATCTTGAGTAAAATCCACAAACCTTCAGCAATCATATCTTCCATCTCTGTGTCAGATGAATTATCTGCATGCTTTGTATTATTTTGTAGCTCCGGCTGAACACACACAGAATTTATCACCTGATTATCCAAAAGAGGCCTTTTTTTAACAGGCTGTTCTATTAGCAAAGATGAACGACTCACCTTTAAAAAAGAAAGAGAATAAAATGAAATAATCTTTTAAAAGACTTTCAGAAATAAGCTGATGAAAAAAACCTCTTGAAAAAATGGTATCTGTGATAATTTACTCATTCAACTGATCAGATCCAGTCATTAAGTCCTTTTATTCCTTGAGAAGAGGTTAGGTAATCTGGGTCACCAACAATATGCATGCTTCAAAGTGTCCAATGGAATCTATCATCCCAGTTTAGACAAGTAGTTAAGATAAAAATCAGTTATAAATTTTGATTAGCCAGTACCCTTAATTTTTTTCTGCAACAACCTTTAAGATTTATTCTTCATGTACAAAGCTTTATATCTGTAGGGTTATCTCCTCAGGATAAATTGTTATGTGTATTTTAAAGATAAGGACAAAAAATGAGCAGAGGACATAAAGTAGACATTTCTCCAAAGACATACAGATGGCCAACAGACATATGCAAATATGCTCAATAAAACTAATCATCAGAGAAATGCAAATCAAGACCACAATAAATTACCACTTCACACCAGCTAAAAAAGTCAACAAATAACATGTGTTGTTGAGGATATGGAGGAAAGGGAACCCTTGTGCACTACTGGTGGATTGTAAATTAGTGCAGCCAATATGAAAAACAGTATGGAGCTTTCACAAACAACTACAACTAGGACTACCACACAACCTAGCAGTTTCACTTCTGGGTATTATCCAAAGAAATCCAAAATACTAATTCAAAAAGATATATGCACCCCTATGTTCACTACAGCATTATTTGCAGTAGCCAAGATATGGAAGCAATAGGTGTCCATTGATAGATGAATGGATAAAGAAAATGTGGAATATATATACAATGAAATTATTACTCAGCCATAAAAAAAAATGAAATCTTAAGTTGACAATGCACTGTAGAATTGTATGCCTGAAACCTATGTAATCCTTGCTAACAGATGTCACCCCAATAAGTCTAACAATAAAAATGAATCAAAAAGAAAAAAAAAAATAAAATAAAAAAAAAAATGAAATCTTGTTATTATTTGCAACAACATGGATAGACCTGGAGGGTATTATGCTAAGTGAAATAAATAAGACAGAAAAACAAAGATCATGTGACTTCACTTATATGTGGAATCTAAAAGAAACAAAACAAACAAAATAAAAACAGACTCACAGAAATAGAGATCAAACTGATAGCTGCCAGAGGGGAGGGGGATGGGTGAAAAGGTAAAAGGGAATACAGTCAATACTACTGTGGTAACTGCATGGTGACAGATGATTACTAGATTTAGTGTAGTGATCACTTAGTAATGTCTACAAATGTCAAATCACTATTTTGTACACCTAAAATTAATACTATTTATATCCCAACTATTCATAAATTTAAATAAACAAATAGGAACTGATGATGTTTGAAAGTGTTTAGGTGATTTTTTTGAAAAAGCAGAAATAGGACTAGGACTAGAACTAAAGTTTCCTGATTCCTAGTTCAGCAATCAAATCCACTATAATCACAAAAAGAAATGGAAAAAACCACAACCATTAACATTAAAATTAAAAACAAAAAAATTCACTTGTGTTCAGAATGCTTGGTTAAGTCATAAGTTATCCTTATTTTAGAAATGTTTTTAGCAAAAACAATCTAGACCAGAAACATTTACGGTTTCACTAGTGAACCCTCAGCTAATGTGAAAAAAATAAAATGTCTTATTCTATTTAAGAATTACGGTTAAGTTTCCAGTATTTACCTCACATGGTGAACAACAGCTTATCGGAAATTTCTACATTTAACATTAGAGAATAATCTTATAAATTTAAAATCAATGTTTAAATTTTGTTCATGTCAGTTAATATATTTAACATGACTCACTTTACATAAAATTTATGTTATTGCTGAAAACACTGTAAAATTGACTACAGTTAAGGAGTACACACTGCTGATGTCTTAATATTTCCAGAAAAAATATATATATATATAAAATCTCAAATCTTATGAATATATATGTAATGTGATCCAATACCTGTACTTCTAAAAATTTACACTAAAGAAATTATTTAAAATGTAGACAATCTATATACAAAGATAATCCTTTCAGGACCGTCTGAATAGTGAAAAAGTGGAAACCTAAATCAACGATAATGGAAGGATTACATAAACTATTTGAGATAAACTATGGTTGTAGTACATAAAGTGGAGTGTTAACCTTTCAAAATGTTTCCAAAGTACTATTAATCATGAGAAAATAAATGCTTAATATATACTAAGTGAAAGAAACAGAAGTATATATAATAATAATCTTGATCAAATAAAAAAATATATAAATATATACACCGTGCATTAGTGGGGATTTTTCTGTACATTTCCCAAGTTTTCCATTTAAAAAAGAATTCATGTTACTTTTGTAATCTGAAAAAAATCACAATTGTCACTAGCAGTAACTAATAATAGCTATGGCTATTAAGTGCAGGTACTACATAGAATGATTTATGCATACTTAATCTGTACAACAACCCCTAAGAGCCAAGTATCAGTCCCCGTGGCCAGATGAGCAAAATGAAGATCAAAAAGACTGAGGCACTAAATGAAGGTTGCACAGTGAGTGTGCTGCAGTCAGGATCCACCTGGGGAGCGGGGAGGGAAGACTGGTCCTCCACTCACTAAGGCAGGGTTCCTACAGGGTATCTGAGTTTCATATACACACACAACGCTGAAAATAATGGCAACTGATCAGGCAACCAACTATCACAATGCAAGATCTTCACCACCCACGAATGCGAAAAACAAGATGATTCAAAGGCCTTCAAAATAAACTATTTTGTTTTTGGCTACTTGTCTTTGATTTATCTTCTAAAGAAAAACGTTCAATTCTAAATATTAGCATATAAATTATACATGGGTAGTCTTAATTATAAGACTTTTAGTGACAGATATAGCACCCCATTCTGAGATTGAACAGTATTTTAAAAATGTGACTGAAGGCTGAGATTTAAGAATAATGAGAAAACCTACTTGATAATTACAAATCATCAACTGGGTAACTTCAGAAGTATTAAGTTATTGGGAAGTTATTATTTTCTGTACTCAAGTTAAAGTTTATAAAGTGTCATATTATACAAGAAACACCATTTAAAGAAAAATATACTTTAGGTGTCATTTCAGTCTCCTTAAAAAATAAATAGAAAAGCTTATGTCATTGGAGTAAACTTCC
Organism: Lyroderma lyra; assembly: GCA_004026885.1. Taxonomy (NCBI): domain Eukaryota; kingdom Metazoa; phylum Chordata; class Mammalia; order Chiroptera; family Megadermatidae; genus Lyroderma; species Lyroderma lyra. The sequence continues at coordinate 36,482 of PVJL010008859.1, forward strand.
AACTACCCTTCTCTAAAAATTATAAAATTGATATCCTTACATCCTAAAGTTTTTCTTCTTAGTTTATACATCTAAATAGCTAGCATAAAATTCTAGACACATATTTTGAATATATAAAGGAGAGAGAGAGAGATACATTCTAGATAAAAAAAGGACAACTTTTTAAAAAATTAAACTTCAAGCTTTTTCTTAGAGAATAATAGACTATATTTTTTAAAAATGCTACATGAATAATTTTAAAAATACAAATTTGTTTGTTACTTACAGGAAATGGCTCCAATCCCTCCTGAATCACAAAGCCTTCAATAACATGGGTCAAGATCTGTGGTTTAACAATGGCCTGTGGAGGTTTGTTTTCTACATTGGGAATGCTATTGGGCATAGACGTACTACTACTCCTTGTGGTAGCAGCTGGAAGTAAGAGTGGAGGAGGAGGAACAGAAACATGTGAAGGATCTGAAGGAGACTTAATTACTGAAGCACTGACTGACGCCACAGCAGGTAATTCCACTTGCTCTGGGGAGGAAAAAAATAAAATAAAGTAATTAAAAAAAAAATCTTTAGTGTTCTGTTCAGGCAAATATGAAAGAAAATTCAAAAATAATCATTAATAACAATAATACTTAATATCTTGTGCTTTAAAAAGCCATTTTAAAAACTTCCTATTTATTACCTCATTTAATCTGCATAATAACTTTATGAGATAAAAACTACTATTATCCCCACTTTAAAAGAAGGGGGTAACTTGTTCCGTTATCATTCCGACCATGGTAAAAAATTATCCCCTAAACATGAACATGTTTCAGAATGTCAACTTAAGAATAATTACTGAAATTGTTGCTTTTTAAAAAATTTTAAGCTACATAGATATTAAGTTCCCTCTGTTCCTGTTTATATATTCCTAATGGTATGGGGGTAAAAGTACTTTGAAAGTATCCTTAAATAAAAAAGGATCATGAAATTCATAGAATAAGTAGAGATTTTAAGAAACTACGAAGGTCACATCACCTTTATTTCAAGCAATTAGGCTAATCTAAATCCATGCATAAATGTTCTTTGTTTTGTTTTGTTTTTGTTTTGTTTTGTAACTCTTCAGTGGCACTGTGCATGGCAGGGGGAATACCGTAGTACCAGGCAATTACAAATGCTGGGCTGAATCTCTGTGATTCCTCCCCTTTAAAGTCTTGGGGACCACAGTAAGGTAAGACGCACAGCCTGTGGTGGAGACTTGACCGACCCATTCATTGTACGGAACCTTTTCTGCCTGTCCTAAGCGGAAAGATGGAACCAGCTGATAGCTAGGAATATCAATGAGCACAGATATATGAGAATAATTTAAAAAGAGCAGAGATTTACGAAAATTAAATCTTAGATGGAAACAAGGCCCTTTACTTTGGCAGGCCAGTTTATTTCATGAGTTGATGAGAGTTCCCTCCTCATAAGTATGAAGTAAATTATAGTAAGATTCAAAAGTCTACATTGTACTTAGACAATTTAGACAGTGGGATTTGCTTGACAGGATCTCAGATTATATTCCTGAGCAAAAAATGTGAACATATTCTTGTGTTCCAATATTTCAAAAAGGTTTACATTTCTTTGAGTACAGCTAATGCAAGGTTAGTATCCAATTACTGTAATTTGCTACTTCTGTCTTTAAATCAAAATTCTAGAAAATCTGCAGCAACATAAAACCATTCTCAGCGTACAGAAACTACAAAGATTTCAGACTATAGTTAGATTTTCTTAAATCTACCATTTGAAGTTTTATTTTGAATAAGAAAAGGCAACAATAAACTTGTCTTAAATATTTTACATAATTTTGTTGACTACACATTTTCTATTTTTCAGGAAGGGGAAAAAGTGGAAGAAAATTGATATTCCCCCTTGTATGCTTTTCAGAGATTCATACTGGTAGTAGCAGAATAAAAGGTGGAGAGGTGGAAGAGTGAGGGATGTGGCATGTTGAAGAAAAAAGAGGACAAGCACTGCTTTGTCAGCCAAGTCAGCCTCTCGTTACAATTTGTGTCTACACCTGTGATAGTGGTTCTTCTTCCCTGAAATGATCAAGAAGGCCAAGAGCTATTCAATAGAGCAGAATACTTACAACAAAGCCTGAACCAACACTAGTATTATTTGGATCGGGGGTCAGCAAACTTTCTAAAAAGGACTATATGGCCTCTGCAACTACTCATCTTTGCTGCAGTAGCATGGAAGTAGCCACAGATAGTATTTGGACAAATGAGCATGGCTGTGTTGCAGAGACTTTATTAAAGGGCAATGAAATTCATACTTCACATAATTTTCACATGAGATTCTTTTGATTTTTTTTTTCAACCATTTAGAAATTTTAAAACCATCCTTAGCTCATGGACCATACAAAAAGAGGCAGCAGGAAAGATTTAAGTGTGAGCTAGTTTGTCAAAACCCTGATCTAAATAAATATTGATAAATTAAAAAACAAAAAAAACAAAAATAAAACCCTAACACAGAACGTATCTTTTTAGGACCACAACACTGAGCAATAAGTCATACTAATGTTTTAGTAAAATACCTCGGATTCACAATCACTTTGATATTGTGAGGAGGAACATACAAAAGATTTACCTGAACTTTTTTTTTTTTAAGAGGTGAAACAAAGAGGTAGTTTATTGAAGAGAAAGTACACTCCAAAGAGGTAGGAGCGGGCTGGAGCAAGGAGAGTGGCTCAAGAGCCTACCTGAACTTCTAAGTAGCACTGAAGTAGTGAGTAAAATTTTGATTAAGCTTAATTAAGCTTAAGGATTTTTGAATTCATGTCTCCAGTATGAATCAGTGAGGCTTAATTTAAGTACTGTCTGGAAAATAACACTTTTAAAACCATTTATTCAGTTCTTCTGGATCACAAAGAATTATTAGGAATTCCAGATATGACTTAGAATGTTTTGTGATTTTAGAAAGTATATTTGAAATATTTTGATAAAACTCTGATTTATTCCAATTTTTAAGCTAAAAATAGCCTGACATATGAATCTGAAGGGGCATATTCAACACATCTGTACAAACCACTAAAAATATGTTTTTCATTTAGGTGGTTCCTCATCAGTTGTCCTAATTATTCCTAATTTAAAAAATCTTGAATTCTCTTTGCTGCATTACATAAAAAATTAGTTTAATACCCTCTCGCATGAAAAAAAAACAAAAACAAAACAAAACAAAAACTTTCCCATTACTAACATTTACCTAATAGAAAAATACCCCAGTTTAGATATTTCCTCACCTAACAATGGATGTTCAGAAGTCAAATCTTCTCCTCTCCCCACAGTTATTGCTGCTGGAGACAATGTGGGTGGTGGTGGGGTTCTATCCATCCGGACACATTCATCTGACTCTTCTGGCATTTCTTCTTCACATACATCTTCTACTTGATAAACCTGCAACAACAAACCACACTGCCTTAAAATGTTTCTAAAGAACATTTTACAAGGTGTTCCTAATTAAAAAAAAAAAAATCAATTCTAAGTGTTTCAAACTTATAAACAAGGCAAAATGACAGATTGAAAACAAACTTTAAAAATGCTCAAATGAAGTTTTCATAATACCTGATGATATTCTAACAAAAGCAAGTTGTGGATCATGATCTAGGCTATGAATCACTAAGGTTTCCAAAAAGGTGACAGTAAACTCAGGACATATTTTTTATTTTGAGAATTAAAGAAATGTTTTCATTTTATATGCTCTGTACTGGGAATTTACTATTGTTTCTGTTAACTTCTAATTGTCACATGTCAAAATAGATGCTATTTTTCACAAACACACTAAGTAAATCTCCAAAATGACACATAATACTACATCAGGAAATGTATTGATTTAAAGGACTACATCTTGGGATCTTTATTATATTTATGTGGATTAAAGATTGAATTATGAAAAGTAATATCTAAATACCTACAAAAAGGTATGCAATTATATCTTTTATTTAATCTTCTGATCTTCTCAAAGATCTGATGATTTTTTATAAGCTATCATCAGGTAAATAGAAAATATCTATCCTTGAAATAATACAAATGGACAAATACAAGCACCACCATAAGCCATTTGAGACATTAATTTTAATTCTTTACCTAGTGTTCCATACTTATAAAGATTTTAAGTCTTTAACTTAACTACCTTGTTATCCAATGGTGAACATGATACTTAGGAAGAAAACATGGACTTAAAAGTACTCTGAGAAGAAACCACATAACTAAAAATAATTCATTTTAATTAAAATTAAGGCTGAATTTTCAAAGTCCACTTGTAGAGACTGACACTTGTCATCATTATTTACTTAATCATTATTTTTCAAAGATGATAGGTTACAAAAAAATAGCCACAAAAGCAATTTATCTCCCTTCTTTTTATGTACAAAGCTTATTACTTAAATTTACAAAGGTTGATTTTAAGATTACTTACCCAAACTGATTAATATTTTTAATGAATGTTAAAACAAAAAACCTTCCAACAACTTAAGAAATAACTTTAAGTGACATCTAATATTGTATGTACTTTTAATTGAAAAGGTTTGATGATTTGAAGTATATGTAATTAAACATAAAAATGATCAAGATTTCTGAAACTAGCATAAACCATATGTTATAAAAAAGACTATGAAGTTTCATCTACAAAGGCATATCTAACAACAGCAATAGTTTTTAAAAAACTAACTTTCCAAGCTTCTACTAACAAATCCGTCTTTTTTGATTTTAAAAAATGTAAATTCTATTGTTACTGATAATTTTATATCAAATATAATATCCAGAATAAGCTACTAACACTTTTAAAAATATTTGCACACAATCCTGCATTTGGAAACCTGTTTCACCAAGAGGAATTCCTTGCCTCATATCTGGATCCTCAGAAATGAAAGCAGTTGTTCGTATTGTACAGTGCAGCTATCAGTGTACCTGCCAATTTTTTTTAAAATTATAATACAAGGAAAGTCATACAGAAAAATACCCTGGGGGGTTAAAGGAAAAAGAAAAAAGACCTTCTAGTGAGAGGCATCTGCTGTATTAGTGATTACCTTAATTTGGTTGGAGTGGTGGCAATGCTGATTCAGAGGTAATTAGACAAGCAAGGATTTATTAACTAGTTCAATTGTATCTGCGTAGCATTCCTTTCTTAGATATTCTTTTTCCTGCAAAGATCACTATCTTTTCTTAAAATGCTGAAACTCTCTTTAATATTAATGCTGTTTAAATTTTTTAAACACCTACAGCAGTACTTTTTAAGGAATCAAAGTTGATTATGCATAAAATTCTGATTTTTTAAAAAATGAGTTTTAAATAATAAAAAGACATAATACAACATATTCTGAAACAATCCATCAAAGAATACTGTAACATACTTTTCATTCTAAGACTAACTATGCATACTTTCTTCAAAAGCTCCCATGTAAAGACAAAATAAGTTAACGAGTAAAAGAAGTAGGCAAAAACAGATTTCACAGACATATGGCACCATCAGCATAAAATCTAAAGGCAACAACTAAAATATTGAATAAAGCCAAGAAGTGGAGGATTCACTCACAAGATCATTAGAAAACTGCACATCACAATTTCTGTGTAGCTCAAACTACAACTATTTTAAAACTTGCAATGCCTGCCAAACTTACCTCAATAAACTATATTAGTGTAATCTGTCTCTCTTTCCTACATAAACAGTGGAACAGTTCTAAAGTATCTGCTCTCACAACATCTTATCATACCCCATGTCAATGAAAAATATTACTATTATAAATGTATCTTTTTAAAAACATACTGATTTACTTAGACAATTCACACTTATCTTTCAAAATTTCACATCTCTTTAAGAAGTAAATACATCTCTATACCTTTAAATATTTGAAACAACCAGGAAATTGTGAAGAAATGAGTAATTTGTGAAGAAATGCAATTTGATTTAAAAAAAAACAGATTTGATCAAAGGTAATAAGGGAAAAATATAGCAATTTAATAAATAGGCTTTGGTACGCAAAGAAAGATAAACATGGAAACATCGACAGCAAGTATGACCATATCAATAATACTAAAGAAGTTATTATTTTCATTATAAAAACTTCCAAAAGTAAGGTAACATAACTTTAAAAAAATTTCTTTAAAGAATAACAGGAATTATAAAATAAAACCTTAAATATTTTTATCTTTAACTTAAAGTGTTATAATTTTTTATATTTCTATCCCAAATATGTTCCTTTTAAGTTTACCCTAACAAAAACAATTATAAACACATAAAGCATATAAAGAAATTTTATTTTTTATTTGTTAAGAAAATCAAATCACCAAACTAGAAAGTGAGAATATAAATTTAAATTTTATTTCTTTGAAGATACTATACAGTTCAATGTCAATTTTTATGTGACAATATCCACTGTAACCTCTTCTAGACATGATAATTAAATGACCAACTTATTTGTAGATGCCCATTGTTGTGTTTTTTTGTCAAGTTCTGTTTTTAATAAAAGTGAATATGAAGTGAAATTCATTCTCTTGATGCCTATTATGGTCAGTCTGAAGGACAAGAATAAAGAATCTGTAAATTTACATCCTGAGAACCAAACTGTTTCCCATTAAAGGAACAGACTTTGAAACTCCTTTCATTTCTGGGCTAATGGTTATGGATCTTTTAAGTGATTAAAATCTCTCCTTTTGAAATACTGTTTTCCTCCGCTACAAATTAATTACAAATTTGATCATTCTGCCTAAACATTTACAGACCTGATTCAATTTTTTCTTGTAAATTAATTTGTAAATTTTAAGTCCTTTAGGGAATGTTTAAAGAAAAATGTTTTTCAAGATAATTTTCCTTTTTTTAGGCAATATACCATTTTTAGAAGTTTATTCCGACAAACTTCATCATAATCTCAATTATTCAAAATTTTTACTCCTCCCAATGGATTTTTTTTATCCTCAGTATTCATTCATGAACTGAGATTTGTTTTTAGCTTTTTAAATGAGAAATATTTTAAGTATATATTTTCCCTTACTATTAAAAATCAGAAGTTTAGTAATTCTCAAAGATGGTCTACATTTAATCTTTTTGGCAAAGTTGGATTCTTTCATAGAATAAATGTTTTTACAAAATTTTAATTATAAAATATAATTTTACCAAAAAAGTACATCACACAAGCATACATCCACCTTGAAACAAAAGCCCCTAAGGCCCAGGACTTCAGAATGCATACAACCAAAAAGATTAGCTAGATAAACCATACGTTTAAGAACATACGAGCCAATAGAAGGGATCTATGAAGGATAATCACCTTAAGAGAAAAAACTTTGTGCAGATGACACTGGTTCAAATGCATTCCCTTGGGGAAAAAAAATCAACTCTGTAAAGATAGCAGATGGATTTGTTTAAATAGTAATAAAATTAACGAGGGACTTTAATAACCATCACAAATTATCAAGCATGCAACCATACTACAACAAATGGCAAGTTTTTAGCCAATACAGCATGTTTGTCAGACATTGACAGATGGAAATTTCAAACTTTTAAAATTCATAGGCATGTAGATCTAGCAATATAACATATGTGGGAGAAAAGAGTTTTTACTTTCATTTCAGCAAGAAAGTCAAAGAGCTTCCAAGGGCTTACCACTGGTGGATCAACAGGTGCTGGTGGTTGTACTTGTAGATTTACTGCAACAGTCTGTGGAGGAGGAAGAGTCTGAAATGGCAACTGGACCAAAGCTTCTGCAGCTGGAAGCTCCTCTTCTGACACCAAAGCATTCTGCACCAAAACCTGGCCCTGGGACAGAATTTCAGGCTGCACTTGTAAAGACTGCATAGACTGCAAGGGCAGTGGTGGAATCTGAGCTGGAGGAGATGCTGACATCTGTGGAGGGGTTGCAATTGGGATTGGAGAGGACTGCAGGGTTGAATACTGTGGATGTGATGCTGGAGACACAATCTGCTGACCTGGGGACACCAAGGCAGACTGCTGAACTGGGCCAATGTGTACAACAGGGGAAGCTGGAAGTGGAAGATGAGATGGAATATTCAGCTGTGCTGTAGGTTGCACCTGATTAGCAGTGGACTGTTGCAAGTTTGGCCCTGTCTGGAGAGCTGACGACACAAGAGGGTGTGGCTGAATAAGTGCTTGTGGATGAATAATTATAGTAGGAGACTGACTTGGTGAATGAGGTGGTGGAGGAGACACCACTACCGACTGCTGTGCTGACTGAGACTGGCTAGGAGACACTGTTAGAGGAGGGGGATGACTCTGAATGGGTGAACAATGCTGAGACTGGGCATTACTGGGAGCTGGAGGAAGGCCGTGGTTTGGGAGTGGTATACAGTGCTGGGATGGGGGTGGGTCATGAGTTGGACTTTGAAGTGTGATTGGCTGAATTTGCTGTTGCTGCTGTTGTAGTATCAGCTGATGATGGGAAACCTTGGGAGGTGGTGAATGAAGAGGAATCTGCTGATGTTTTATTAAAGGATGAGGCTGAATTGGAGGATATGAAGCTGTGAGAGAAAAAAATGACAATTAGTATTTATTTCAAAAAATACAGAAAATTTTAAATAAATCTAAAGGAGGAAAGTTTTTAAATCAGAAGGTCCATAATTATCAGAAATCTATTAATATTAAAAGTCTTCCAGATAAGAGTGACTTGAAAATGTAATGACACACAACTTTTCCTTGGAATACCATAAAAATTTCATAAAATAAGCTGTACTGTGATAAGTTCCAAAAGAAAACTGCCTAAAACAATTACTTTATAAGTCTGAATCTACACACGATTTATTCTTATTAAATTTATAGGTCCCCAGAATATATGCATTACTTTTACTTCTTTAAAATTTTATTAAATTTATTGAAGTGAGATTGGTTAATAAAATTATATAGGTTTCACATGTACAATTCTATAACACATTAACTTTTAACAAAGTTTATCCACTCGAATTCCTTCTTTTGGTAGAAGAGGAGGAATATCACTGAACAAGTTTAATATAAAGGCGAAATCATAAAAATTCAATATTAAAATCTATAAAATAAAGGTCTCATCCTTTCTAATCTATGTCTAAACTAATAGTCAATGTAATTACTAAAAAGCTTCCAAATAAGTTTTCAAATTGAGCTAAGATGAAGAGTTAGTATTATTTGATGCAGGAAGATAAAATGATTTGTGTAAAGTTAATTCAGGTAAGCAAAACAGATGTGTGAATCCTAGAGCACAAATAATCACTGTAACTAAATTTCAGGGGCCCTTGACATCTAGGAGAGCATTAGTTTTGCTTGCAGAGAAAATGAGGCAATCAGAAGTCCATGTGCATTAAATAAAGGATCTTGTTTCAAACACTTCTCTTCCCCTACCCCACCCCTAACAACAAACAAAAGAAACCTACATTAATCTATAAGTGACACTCTAGTTTTCTCCAGAGGAGTGACTCACAACAGGAATAATATATATATGAATTAGCAAAATCAAGTATTCCCTTCATTATGCCTCTTGTGGATACTGGTGCATATGTTTACATGAGAGAGATGCTAGTGAAATCCTAGCTAAATAAGAATGGAAACTGAGTTCTTTATACATAAATGTATAATTAGTATGTTATACATCTGAAACTAATAAAATATTGTACGTCAACTGTAATTGAAAATAAATTTAGAAAAAAACTTTGGTTCACTAGAAGACAAACTAAAAAGATTGCTTAATATTAATATCATGTAAAAATTATACCCATTTAAAATAGATCTAAAAGACAAAAATTTTTCTTAATCTCAAAATGTTAAGATAAAGACTACAAAGTCTTGTATCTATTTTTATATTCAACCACATTTGTGACAAAGACTTTATAAAAACTTCAAATAACTTCTAACAAAATTTTTGCATTTGGTTGGTTAGTATTTAAAATTTTGGAGTTCCTTTAAGGAAATTAACATCTGATTAACATTTCAAGAAAGAGGCATTCAGAAGGTTCAACAAATATGCATGAATTTTTAAAAACATTTTTTAAAGAACATTAGGTCTAAAATTTCACTTTCCCATAACTAGACTAGCACTTCACGCTAAGAATGAAAATAACTCAGCACTTTATCAATGTGTTGATAGATGCTATATAGACTATTCAATAAAATCTTGGAGTTCTATTGATTGCCTTTCCTCCAAGGGGCTCAAGGGGCTTTCACATCTCTCCCATTTGTACTAAAAACAATGCCTGTGGAGGCATTATTTTTAGGTATTATTATTATTTCCCATTTTCAGATACAGAAATAGAGTGTTTGCAAGCATAATAGCAAAGGCCCACTTTAATTTGATTTTTTAAATTATAATTAAAATTTACTATATTCTTAAAGTACAGGGGATGTTATATTCCTGGGAATAAAAATTCTTTCTGTCCTGTACAAGTTAGCAATCTTTTTTTATTTTCTAGAGTTGGTAATAAGATAGATTAAGTAATTCATCTATCCTTTCACCAAGATTAAATTTTCCTTTGATCAGAAATCAAAATGAGTCTATATTAGTCCATAAGTCCAACTGACAGGCATATATATTAAAGAATAATTATGGGGATACCTAAAACAAAACTTCTATACAAAAAAAGCCCTAGTGCTCTAGAGAATTTTATCATGTTTCTGATTTTTAATAAACACTTCATCATTGTCAGGGGGCTTGCAGTTGTATAATTAATGACTGACATTTCTCACATATGTAGAACTCTTGAATTATTGTAAAGAATTAAATGTACTATTGTAAATTATTAAATACATTATTTCATGCAATGGTTATAACCCCATGAGGTGGACAGGGTACTACATTAATCCAATATGCTACAGATAAAGAAACTCAGAGCCTGAAATCACAAGAACCCATAGTTCTGAGTCTGGGTTCCTATGAAGTGAATGTTTGTGTCCCCAAAACTTCCTTTGTTGAAGCCCAAAGCCCTAATGTGACTGTATTTGGTAATGGGAACTTATAAGGAAGTGTTAAGATTAAATAAAGTCAGGAAAGTGGGACCCCAACCTAGCAGAATTAGTGCCACTATGAGAAGAGATACCGGAAAACTCACTATCCTTTCTCCTAGCCCTCAGACGAGAGACAATGTGAGGCCACAGCTAGAAGGTAGCCATCTCCAAACCAAGAAGACAGCTCTCACCAAAAACCAAACATGGCTAGACCTGGATTTTGGGCTTTCCAACCTCCAGAACTGTGAAAAAATAAATTTCTGTTATTTAAACCACCTAGTCCATGGTATTTTTTATGGCAGCCTGGACTGACACTACAGGCTTTTCACTACACTCTGAATTAATGTTGGCAAAAAATGGTGTAAGTTTTTTCTAACTACACTAATTTCATAAAAGCTCTAAAAACTGCTATAAAAAACTTGAGGTCTAATATAGTTAAAGATAATTTCCAGACATTTGGTTGAAGTTTATCTTTACATATTAAAAACAGAATTATTAACTATCAAGTGGGAACTCTACCTTCAAGACAAAATGGTAAAGAAAACCAAATGATTTTAGCACCCTAGAAATACATAGAAGGAAACAATAACCATGTCCACTGTACTAATATTATACATTAGAACACAAGTAGATGTTTTAATATTTGAAAGTGACCTGAGGAAAACAAGCACTTTTCTAACTGAAGAAAAGGACAAATTACCAATTCAAGAATCTCCAAAAAAAATCTTATCTTCAGATCAACTTCTCATCAAAGAACAAAAAAAACTAAAAGGGTGGGAAAATACAGCTTTTGACTTGCTAAAAGATACAAATTGATTTGAATAATTGCAGTGTAAGGCTTAAACAAATTTTAACAAATTTGTAAGTTTGATAGTTGTAAAGGTTTATGTGACTTGGGATATTCCATTTGGTTTAGTTTCTGATCAACAACATCATGGAACACTGGAGTTTGATTACTAAACATAAGATAGGAATTTGGAATAACAATTTTCCTGAGATTCTTTGATGGTTTTAGCTTGCTGGTCTCCTCCATACCTACATAAATATTATCATACTATCAATGAAAGGGGGAAGAATAAGTGTCAACTTAGAACAGGTACTGGGAGTTCAGGGAGACTGAAAATCTCAAAGTAGATCTTGCTTGAACTAACCCTGAAAGAGTTCCTAACTTTCTCTGAAGGTAGCATTCCCTGTGGAAGGAAATTAGCCTACCCTCCACTATAATCTATCAAAAAAAACCTATGGGAATCACTAGAAACTGTCACCTGAGCAATCGTTTCAAGCACAGTAGGTCACTGCTGCCTCCTGACTAACTCCTTTTATCAACACTAGCCAGAGACTGGTTTGAAGCTAAGATTATGGACAAATTCAGTATAAAAATCCTGTTGTCAAGCCAGACTGAGAGCAAGACCTGGCACCTAAATGTTTATAAAAAAAGAATTCACATCTAACCATACTATGAATACATTTATTAATTTATACATTGTAACAAAGCCTACATGTATCTAAGATTCAGTTTTAAGAATTCCAAGCAGTGATACCAAATTAGTACAAATGGAAAAAACTGTGCTATAACTTCCACAGTTCAAATGAAAAAAGAATTAACTATTAATCCAATAATCAGTACACATAAGACACAACTTACTACTGCTGTCAAGATAAAAGGATGAAAAGGTGAATATGAAAAAGAATTAAAAGAGTTAATAAATATAAACTTCCTGACACATAAGTGGTTAATAATTATTATCCTACCCTCAAAAACTTACTTTTTAGTAGAAAAGATAAGATCAAGATCAGTAAGTACATAAAAAAACTATAAAAAAGTACTATAAAGGAACATAAAAATTCTATACAAATTCAGAGTAATGAGATTTCTAACTGGGGGAATCAAACTATTCCAACATTTTGAGACTGGGTGATGTGGTGAATGTTAACAATATTAGCACAGAAGAAACATGAAAAGAGAAATGGGTGTAGATGGAGAAAAAGCAGATTTCAGTGGTGTAAAATGAATCTTTTAAAAGTAATGCAGAGTTATAAAAGGATAGAAAGAAGATGCTTACCTGATAAGGTTGGATCAAAGGAGGATTTTTTTTTCAATGAAACATGTGAGATGTCTAGTTCAGTGCATGACACACATCCACATACTTTCAATAAACAATAGTGATACTGGTATAAAAACATGCAGATATAGTTAGAATAGGGGAGAGCTAAGCATGATGGAGACAAAAGAGGCAATAATAACTATGAGAGAAGGTCAGGAGTGGGTAAAAAAGATGGAATCAATGACACAGCAAACAGTGCTAACTTTAAAGAAGAAAGGAAATAATTCCTTATTTTATTAGACATGAAGAAAGCTCAACACTGAGAAATTCTGAGATGAACAGAAGAGACAGTAAGGAAATTCACTCCGAACAGCCCCAACATTTTCAGCATAACAACCATGAAGCAAGGTTATCTAGAGTGAGCATTCCTGGGATTCAAAGATTGATGAGAATGAAAATGACTTAGCTAATCCTGACATCTTCCTCTCAGAGATGAAATCAGAGTTAGAAAAAGCAGTGTGGTAAGGAAAATTATTACACATAATCCTTATTTTTGGAAAGCAATAAATTCCTCCCACTAATGACAACTTTCAACAAAAAAACCTTGCTTTTTTTAAAAGCTTTTAATTTTGTTTCACTAAAGCATATTAAATAAACTACAGGCAAACCCTGTTTTTAAAGCTAAAAGATTTTATTGATAAAATGGGAGATCAGCACATAATGAAGATGTTAATCAAATGTCAGTCAAAAAATGTATTATACTACTATAATTGTTTCAGCTGTTGGGCTCTGGCTTTCTCCTTTTTTCAATATTGAAATGTTCTTTTTTAAACTTAAAAAATTCACATTTTATAATATTTTTAAAGTAGTATCATTCTTGTTCAAGTAATGGGCATCTTTTGTTTTGCTATGCCTGCTAAGAAAATGAATAATGCAACTATTTGTCAACAAAAGTTTTATCCCACCTGGTGCTATTAACTGGTGAATACTAGATGTCCGGGTGACAGCTGTGCTTCGTGATTCCAGACCTGGACTTTCTCCTTTCTTATTACTTTCTGGAGAAGGATCTCGTTGGCTGATTTTAGAACTGGTCACTGTTGTTTTGTTATGACAAATTGTCAATGACTGAGTTTGACTAGTGCTTTTTGGCGGACCATTCTGTGAGCTAGATAATACACCCAACTTCTGGCTGCGTAATGTTAAATTCTGAACCTAAGAACCACATAACAAAAAATAAGGATAAAACAGATGGTATTAATTGATATGATAATCATTACCATTATAACAATGACAAGACATTTATATTTTGCTTTTCATACATAGAGCTCCAAGCACTTGAAACAACTGATTAATCCTGAGGGAAAGGGGAGTTATTATTCTAAGTAATCATATCTTAAATATTAAGGGGTATTTTTAAAAAAAGACATTAAGGAAAAGAATTATTAAGAACTAAATGAAAATGAAATATATATATATATATATGAGGGCTGTCCAGGAAGTATCCAGCCATGTAATATGAAAAATAGAGGCATTTATGACTGGATTTTTTTCTTGATGACCCTCACATATTCATTTGCTATTTATACACACACAGCAAATGCACTATGATTATGAGTAAATTACTCTGCAACATACTACATATTCAAGCTACAAGTTTGAAAAAGCCAAAGAGAAAGAGGAAGGTCATTCCAGATAAAGGGGAAAACTAAGTTGCAAAGGTGGGGAAGTCCATGATGTATAGGGAAGAATGAGCAATTCCTTCAACTTCAGTGTGACTTCTTCACGCCAGGACTGTGAAACATTTTAAGGTTACAAGTACCTCATAAACTTGTAAGAAATTACTATACATAATTAGGAGAGTGTGGATACAACATTACTTTCTTAATAAAGATGAGAAATACATAACCAAAAGAATTTACCACCTCTATAGAGATTATAAGGAAACACTAATCTTGTAAGAAAACTCATTCATCAAATCACCTATCCCATTGTGATAATTACATAAAGCATTTCCCATTAACTCCTTTTTAAAGATAAATTAGTTAGGTTTTGTTGTTATGGAACACTCATTTGCCTTTGAGAACCAAACCTCATGAACTGAAAAGACTGTGCATGGCCATGAAATGGTTTCTGTGATCACTCCTGTCTACACCTGGTGCTATTCTAAATATACTGCCAGTCTGGATGGTGACAGGATCATCCCAATTATTCTCCTAAGGTTCATAAGATTTCCAAACAGCAAGGCAGAAAAATGCCTCTCCAATAGTTGCCTTTTTGCCTATCTGGAATGAACGCACCAAATACATTAGCACTGGCCTTGGGAGAGAAACTGAAGTAAAAGGAGATTTTACAGTGACAAAGCAAATGATAAACTCCTGCTTTATAAATGTTCTTCAGTTTCATGTATGTTCTGTCCCTACAACTATATCATCAACTAATGGGTTCCCAGTGCCAAATGCAGCATTCAGCCAATAGCAAATTTTTACTAAACAAATTTTTACTTCAGGGCAGTAAAGGTTTTAATCAGTTCTATCCTAAGCTATTGAAAGAATTTTCTAAGTGACACCGTATGGAACTTTACCCGATTTTTGTCAAATATTTCATAGCAATATAAGTGGACCAAAAAAACTGCATTATTGAAATTTAATGCAAAAATAAAATATGCTAAAACCCAGGATTCTCAACTTGCCACTCAAAGCCCTCCAAAGTCTAGCCCCAAACCACTACTACTCCAGTCCACAATACTAGAGTCCAGCCAATATGTTCGGCTCACCTGTATCTAAACTACTTTGCACTTCCTTCATTTAGAGCCCTTGCTCAAATTCCTCCGCCTAAAACACTATTGTTGGGCTTTTTTATTGTTAAATATATTGGGGTGACATTGGTTAGTAAAAATTACATAGGTTCCAAGTGTACAATTCTACAATAAATCATTTATGTGTTGTTATGTGTTCATCACCCAATCAGTTCTCTGTCCATCACCATATATTTGAGACCTCTCCCTTTTCTCCCACCTCGTCCCCCTATACTCTCAGACAACCACTAACCACTAAACTACTGATTGTGTCCATGAGTGTTGCCTTCTAGCTGCAGACCTATCTGTCCCCTCACACATTTCCCGTGACATCCTAAAGGCAGGAGCTGAGTGTGGAGGCCACGGGGACATGGAGTATCTAGGAGACAAAACTGACCCTCTCTCAGGGGTACTGTTACTCCTTCATTCACACACCTCACATCACCCTGTATGGCCCTGGAGGATGGCTGGTTAGTCAATGACAGGTAAGATTCCTCAAGGGAGAAACAACCTAAGACAGGCACAGTCGCATAGGGGCCATCAGGAGAGAGCTTGGGCTCTACAGAGGTGAGGCACAGCCCCTCACCCTCTCTGAGGTTAACCTCTTGCCCCATGGCTGCCTTGCTTCCCAAGTACAGCTCAGCCTGAGATCTGATGGAATGAGCTCAGCCATTCCCTCCCTTAATGGATATTTTTATAATAACAATGACTCCATTCATTGGTGTTAAGCACTGATGTGTAAAGGCACAAGACGTGCTGGAACTCAATGGGGACTTTCAGGAACAGCCATAAGGCATGATAATCACAGACCTTGGAAAGAGGAAGGTTTTACTTCCCCATACAATTTTCACTTCCTCATTCTATTCATCAATAAAAGCCATGCGTTGGCCGATTCAGGATGCCCAGTCCCTGAGGCTGGGGTCCCTTGGCCCTACTTATAATCTATTCTTGGCTCCTGCCTTGTCTTTCTTAACTTTGCATTGCCCTTTTCGTTCACTCACAGCTTGTGTCGTTCTGGACACGGCACGAGTTTTTGTTTCTTTGTTGCTTTCAGCTTTGTGTTCCACAAATGAGTGAAATCATACGGTTCTTGGTTTTTTCTGTCTGGCTTATTTCACTTTGCATGATGGTCTCAAGGTGCATCCATGTTGTCATAAATGGCTCCATTTCATCTTTCTTATGGCTGAGTAATATTCCATTGTGTATATATACCACAGCTTCTTTAGCCAGTCGTCTATCAAAGGACACTTTGGCTGTTTCCACGACTTGGCCACTGTGAATAGTGCTGCGATGAACACTGGGGTGCATATATCTTTGTAGACTAAGGTTTTCAAATTTTGGGGGTAGATAACCCAGAAGTGGAATTGCTGGGTCATATGGTAACTCTATTCTTAATTTTTGAGGAACCCCCACACTGTCCTCCATAGTGGTTGTTCCAGTTTGCATTCCCACCAGCAATGTATGAGGGTTCCTTTTTCCCCACACCCTCTCCAACACTTGTTGTGCCTTGTCATGTTGAGTATAGCCATTCGAACAGGTGTGAGGCGGTATCTCACTGTGGTTTTGATTTGCATTTTCCAAATAGCTAGTGAAGTTGAGCATTTTTTCATGTAGCTGTTGTCCATTTGTATGTCTTCCTGGGAAGTGTCCGTTCAAGTCCTCTTCCCATTTTTTAATTGAATTATTTCTTTTTTTATTGTTGAGTTGTACAGTTCTTTATATACTTTAGATATTAGCCCCTTATCAGAGGCTAATATTTTCTCCCATTTGGTAAAACACCATTCTTCCTTAAAGCTCCTTTAAGGCCCATTAAAAATCCCATTCACTCTCCCAAAGCAACTTCTCCGAAGTCTGTGGTTAGAAATATTTCTCCTCCCCTGCATAATACCTTTCCTATAGAATCTGGATCATATTGGTCTACAGCACTGACAAATGTCTAACTTATTTTAGAATTACTAATATCTGTGTCTGTAAAACACTGAGGCTCTCATCTCTGACATTCATGTTTGTACTCCCCACTGAACTCCCAGTTCAGTGCTGCAGACTTAACAGAAACGCCACAAGTCTGAGATATTGTCCTGTATCTGATTCTGAAATATGTATTACATGGCTTTTTTTGTGTGTGTTTAGTTCTATTTATGGTCTTCTTAGGCTAACATTAAAATCTGTTCACACTTAACCAAAAAATTTCAACAAATATCTCATGGAGGCACATTAAAATCTTGAAAACTTGAAAATTTGAAAAATTTCCCTCAAATGAAAAGCATTAATTACAATGTAAATGAAGATTTAATGCAATGAACCCTAAAACCTGCAGCAGTCTATTTTTATAGTATAAAATACTCTTTTCTTCTAATTTTCCTTTGTTTTCTGTAATTCTTAAAGAAAATAAATATGTGTGCATTTTGTATTTTATATATGAATAGATAAATTTTAGACTGTGCCTATAATATCTATGGTCAGCTTAAATATTTATAATAAATTTCAAATATGTAAACTATACTTCTAAAGTATATTACATTAATTTAGCTATTAATAGGAAGATCACATATCAGAATTCCCTGACAGAGCTTCACTTTTGAAGAGAACATAGCCTCCCTAAATAAAGAACATCAGGGCCCTCTAATCCAACTTCCACTGCATCTAAACTTTTCCTGCAAACAAATCTGGAAACTTTCTGACCTTTAAAAAAGTGCACATTTCACATAAAGTAGTTTTGCTAATTTCACTCCTTACATTTTTACAGTGGATTATCCAAATAGTCTTATACCAATTCTTTAATTTGGATCTAACAAATACTGTGTGACTGTCGTAGCATTCCTTCTTTGCAGATGAGGAAACCGATAGATTCAGCACAATATTGCTCCCACTCCGCCATCTTCTCCTCCTCTTCCTTTATCCTACAATGACTCAGCTTAGCTTGGGAAACCGAAACTCACCCTAGCCAATTGAAACCTATCCCTGACCAGTGAGAAGTAGCCACCTATACTTCCCTCTGCATTTTGTGCGCCAAACCCTCCTACCTATATAACTACCCTCCCAACGGTCGGGTCAGAGCTGCTGTTCTTCAGAGCTGCTGTTCTCCTGTTGTAAGGCTGCCCAGCAGCTCACCCAATAAAGCTTGCTACTGATACCCGGTGTTTTGACTCATTTCTATCAGAAATTAAGAGTTAATGTCACATGGCTGGCAGCAGAGCTGAGTTTCTAGATTTTAAATGCAGAGTGCTGTTTTCACCTTAATTCTAACAGCATCCCCAATCAGTCATGGTAAGATTGCTTACTTTTCAATAAACATATGTTTAGTCCTGTGATATCTTTCTGAAAATCAGATTTAAAAACAAAAATTTACATGGTGGGGAGAATGGATGCAGCATTTAAAATAGTAAATTAAGTATAAGATACTCAAATTTCTCATTTTTGACAGTATGTTACAAATTTTAATACTACAGAAAAATTATATTGACTTCTATTAAAGAGTATTAGAATAAAATTTCAAATTAAGTATTTCTCAATGACAAACTAACATTTAAAAACTACAAATATAAGCTTTAAAATTAACAAAGCAGAGCACAAATTTTCAAAACTAACAGTCTTGAACTTGAGGAAAGTTAACACTATAATATTCAAAGTATTAGCATCACCTATTACTCCCAGTCTCATCCACTGCCATTCAAAAGCACAGCAGAGAAATTCCTAAGGGTCAATTCACTCCTCTGGATTCTCAGACTCTATCCTTCAATTAAGTCACATTATCTCAGAGCCACAAACCTGGATCATGTCAAACTGAAGCCACTTTTATAAAGTACTTTGATTATGCTCATTATGCTATTAAAGACACTATAAGATGCTTTTTCCATGAGAACCCACAAGACATACTGTGCTCTAGAGAGTGTGTTAGTTGTGCTTTCCTTGCAAACTGTAAAGCCTTTAGATGGTTGTTTCCCTTCCCTATTAGCTACTTCAAAGCTAAGGACTGAATTTACAACACATCTTTAGACAATGTATAACAAAAATCATAATCAGTGGCATGTGATATCTTATGTGCCAAACAGTGTTCTAAGAACTTACGATTATTGTCTCCTTTATTCCTTGTTAACAACTGAGCTATCACTTCTAGTTTACAGTGAAGAAATTGAGACTTAGCACAGAGAAAAATAACAGGTAACATTTAGTGAGTGCTCACTATATATCAGACACTGTTCTGCTTTTCATTTATTAACAAACATAACCCTCACTACAACCCTATGAAGGATTATAATTACTTTATAAATATGCATTTTATATTGTTGAAAGTGAGGCAAGAGATTAAGGATATACAATGAGAAAGTGGCAGAGCACGTATCTGAACCCAGAAGAGTCCGGCTCCATAGTCCGAACTTATAAACACTGTGCTATACTTGTTGCTGAAGTCAGGATTTGAACCTAGGTCTTCTTATTCCTGCCCCTTGCAAAAACAAAAGTACTAATGAGTCCCTATAATGTTCTAGACACTAAGTGTACATAATTCTCACTTTTCGGCTTAGCCTACAAGTAGGTACAATTATTAGATATGTTTGGTAACTTGCCTAAAGCCATACAATTGATAAATGACTGAAGTGGAAGATGAATTTAAGTCCATGCAGAACTTGCATGTAACCTGAATAGCAACCTCACTCCCTGTTCCATGCAACTTTCCTTTATTTGTGCTTTTCACTTTCATGTTTTCCATTTATCTTGTCTATTGTACGCATCTTATAAATCAATTAAAATTTTAGTTGGAATAAAGTATAAAATATAAATTTTAAAATATTCTGGAAGTTGATAATGTTCTATTAGGTTTTAATAAACCAAAACAAAACAGTAAGATCATTACTCGAACAAATCCATTCCACAGAGAGACATTAAAAAAGTTTAGAGCCGAAAAATCTTAAAGTTAACAAAGATGAAGGTCTCATTTTGTAAACATGCAAACTAAAGAACAAAAGTTAAGGAATTATGGAGGGTCACAGAAAACATTAGGAGAAACCTGAGTTTAATTGATCACCATCTTTATATGCTGATATATTAAAAACTGGCCTTTATTATTAAATAATATAGAAAGAGGTTCTATGAGAAATACTAAAACTACTATTACTATCTCCTTTTTTACTTTTCACCAGAAGACTGAGACTACATATGAATATTAAAGATAAGAAGCTAAGGATGACCCTAAGATATACCATTTATATTATATGCAATCTAAAACATTAACTATGATAAAATACCAAAATAGTATCATATAAAATACTATTCTACTCAACTGTTTTTTAAATTAAAATTTGCTCAATTCATTTTTACCAACTTTACTGAGGTGTGACTTACATAAAATAAACTGAATGAACCAGTTCAATAAGTTTTACACATGTATATACCATGTTCCACCATCCCAATCAAGATATAGAACATTTCCATCACCCTGAAAGTTTATTCATTCCCTTTTCTAGTCAATCTTCCCAACTTCTGCCCCAGGTATCACCAATCGGGTTTTTTTCACTATAAATTTTGCCTATTCTAGAATTTCATATAAATGAAATCACTGACTATGTACTCTCTGCTAACTGTAGTGTTTGAGATGCATCAGTAGTTTGTTCTTTTTTATTTCTGAGTAATATCTCACAATTTGTTTATACATTCGCCAGTTAAAGGATACTAGTTGTTTCCAACTTGGGGCTATTCTGAATAGAGCTGCTATGAACATTCATGGACATGTGTTTTATGTGGATACATGTTTTCAAATCTCTCACAGTACACATCTAGAAGTGGAATTGCTGGGTCACATGTTAAGCATATGTTTGACTTTATAAGGAAACAACAAACTGCTTTTCAAAGTGGCAGTATCACTTAACACTCTCACCAGCAATGTGTGAGAATATGGTTGTCTCACATTCTCACCCATCAGTCTCCTTTATTTCAGCCATTCTAGTGAGTGTGTAGTGATAGTCATTATGGTTTTCACTTGCATTTCTATAGTGATTAATGATGTGCATTTTTTCACATACGTATTGGCCTTCTGTATGCCTTCTTTTGTGAAGTATTCAAATCTTTCCCCCATTTTTAATTGAACTGCTCATGATTTTATTAGAGTTGTAAGCACACTCTATATATTGTGAATACAAGTCCCTTGACCAGACATATGTATTGTGAACATTATCCCTCAGCCTACAGCTTGCCTCTTCATATCTATAACAATGTCTTTTGACAAACTCCAACTTATCATTATTGTCTTTTATGGTTAGTGCTTTTTGCAACCTATCTAAGAAAGCTTTGCCTCCCCTAGAGATGTAAAGATATGTGTCTACATTCTACTTCTAGGTTTTTTTTTTTGTGAATGGTGTGAAGAGCAAATTAAGATTCATTTTCTCCATAGGACCAAACACAGTAATGTTTTATTCAAATTTTTAATTCAAAATTTACCCAATTAATTTTTAATCTTAAAATCCATTACTTAGTTATTACATAACTGCTTGCAAAGGAATCAACATAAAACATCTCACATATGAAGAAAAATAAAACTACTTTATAATAAAACTAACATATAATGTCACAAAAACCTCATTTTTATTAATGTCCAATAACCTAAATATTGGTGTTTAATGGTATTATAATTTCTATAGAACAAAAAACTCTCCTAAAGTTTTTATTGTATTTTATTAAATTTCAATCTATCATATATGACAGAGAGAACTGCAACCATTCAGTAACTTAAACACAAATGTATGTTTATCTTTAACCTGAAGATCCAGACCTCAAGTACCAACCACATTAAAAAGCTAGACAAGCTCACCTGAGTAGCTGCAGACTGACAGGAAGATGACGATGACGACGAGACAACAGGAATGTCAGACTGAACAGCAGCCACAGTGGTAGCGGGTGTGAAAATCAGCTGTACAGACAGAAAAACCAAAAAAATACCCTAAGACAAAAGAACATCTCACAGACAATGTATATGAGGTTGGACAATTAATTTTGCAAACTCATCCTAGAAAACATGCTACATACCTCACTGCTGAATTATCACTATAGTCACCTTTGAAGTACTCCCCTTGGGAAAGTATGCACCGAAGCCAGCACCTAGTCTGTTACTTCAACACAATTTTGGAACTCTTTTTCTGGAATAGCCATCAGAGCTGTCATCAGACCCAAACTCTTCTGACAATTAAGTTCACAAACTTGCCACGTGTGCTTACCTTGGCAACATGGTACAAACAACTCGGTAAGGTGTCATTACCTTTGCAAACTTGTCACCGTGCGCTTACGTTGGCAGCACTCTTTGTACAGTGCTGCCAATGTAAGCGCACGGTGGCAACTTCGCAAACTTAATTGTCAGATTTTTTTAATTGTCAGATTTTGGGAATGACGACAGCTCTAATGACCATTCCAGAAAAAGAGTTCCAAAACTGTGTTGAAGGTTGGACTAAGCACTGGTGTCGGTGTATAGCTTCCCAAGGGGAGTATTTCAAAGGTGACCGTAGTGATATTCAGCAATGAGGCATGTAGCATTTTCTCTAGGATTAGTTCAGAAAATTAACTGACCTTGTAGAAGGCAAGGGAGACTGAAATTTGTGACAGAAAGACAATGCAGTTTAGGACTTCCTCATAAGCAAAAAGGTTTACATGACAAAGAGAAGTTTCTGATAATAGAGAACTCAAAAAAAAAAATCATAAACATTTTCGAAACAGCTCATGATTCTGATGAGTAGAAAAATAAATCACTGCTCAAAAAAGAATACCTATTTTGGTAATATGAAATCCTCATACCAAATTTTGCCCCACATAAGCTATTATACCTAGACTTTTCCCAAATCAAAACACCATGGCAGGATTTCTAAAATGGAAGTTATAATAAAAAAACATAGTCACTACTCTTAAATACAAATTAAATTTCAGTGAGAAACATAAAACCAAAACAAAACACCAAAAAGTCTTTTCAGTCCTTTACCACAAAGGATAACTATGCCACATACTATACTATAATATTTCACTCAACTACATAGGATCTATAGTACAAACTTAGGTTGTCTTCATCTTAAAACCATTTGTAAGAAAAATTCATTCTAAACATAAATGCCACAACATGTCAAAATTCAACACAAAAACAGTCTGCAAAAAAGCGTCACATCAAAAAAATAATAAAGGAAGGAAAGACACACTCGGTTTATTCACATCTCTTTTCAACTGCTTTTTTCAGAATGCCATTAATTTAAAAAGGCAATACAATCTACTCAGAGATTATCCAACCCAACTTAGTAAATTATGACAGTTGTTTCAAAAGATGTGTATGTTCTATTTCAAAATTGTCTAGAGATAATCAATTCCTCAAACACCATTCCTGTTTAAATTAAAATTACCAATTAAGGGATCTTTTAAACTTTAGTTTTTTATATACTAAATTTAAGTGAATTAAGAACAAACTGTAAATTTTGTTTCACAAAAAGGTAATTTTCACAAAGAGCTGAAAGCATGAACCTAAAGAGATGTTCTACTTATCTTGAGCCACATGAAACTGCCAAGGGCTCAAAAAAATGGTCAAATTACAAGCACTTCAAATGCTTCAGTCTAATTTTGAAGCATATTATTAATTAAATAAGACATCGTGAGAAAAAAAAAACTCTAGAAATATGGTAATGAAGCTGTAAATAAAAGGTGGGTCATGTCATTGCTTTCTGTAAGAAATATGATGGGAAACTTTCTCTGTAATTTCAGTGGTGATCTGGGCATTCAGACATTGTACTTGGTACATTGGACCAAAACAAACAAACAAACAAACAACAAAATACATTATGTGTGTATATATAAAAATAAACATATATTAGGACAAACCTTTACCTAACTACCTGCAAAGACATCAAATAAAGTAAATGTCAACCAATTTCTGTATTCTTTAAAGAAGTTCAACAGTTAAATTAGAAAATCATTAGGTATTAAAATAGAGAAAAGTCAAATAACATTCCTATATTAATAAAAGATCAGTGACCATAAGAACACAAATCAACTTGCAGAATTTGAGATGGGAATAACCAAAGCTAAGAATCATCTGGTAAATTACCAGGAACGCCAATCCAGATTTCAGAAGATCCCACAATATAAATTCTAAATTATACTTAACAACCAAGTTTTAATATTTCTAACTATTTCATTAAATCTAAGATGTCAATGATATACACAATAATTTTATGGATCATTATAACTACCAATTATGTAAGTGTAAGACACCATCAATTTTAAACTGTATCTGCTTCAGAGATGTTAAAATGTGAAAAAAGATTTGAAATCAATGAAATTTAAGAGTAAAAAATAATGACTCCTATGTTATAGAATCTTTTAGCTTCCCAATTATAATTTGACACACCAAGAAGGCCTACCAATTAAAAGTAGAATTTTTCATGACATAAACATACAAGGGCTGAGCACATGCACACAAAAAATTTGTTAAACATTTCTTAAATATTAAAAATGCCTCTTACTGCATCAATTCAAGAAATATTTTAATCTATCTCAAGTCCTTAAACACTGAAAATACTTGGTAGCTCACATCTTACCATTTGAGCTCGGAGATACATTTGAGCTTGGCTTGCCGTTAGGGTAGGGGAGGTACTCCCTAGTAACATAGTCTGTTGGGTAATACTGCCGCTGGTAGAACTGGAAGCCTGGGAACGGCTTATTAACTGTGCAGGTGTAGGAGAAGTGGAGAGGTTGATCTAAAAGAAAACATATAAGGTCATAGGCTTCCATTTCTTGCTTCCATGTCACTGAATTTCACCAAGCTGCACTCAGGCAATCAATGGTATATCAAAGGGGATCTAAGAGAGAGGGCTACATCTTCAACAGATGCCCCTTACCTTCTTTGGGTAATTATTTATACTTATGCAAATGACAGCATTTATTGCTTAGTGATTAAAACGATTTTGAAGGATATCCTCAATGTGTTTCAATAAGACTGCAGTATCTCAAAATATCATTTCCACTATCATCCCAAAATTGGAACTAATGTTCCAGTATTTTATTTTATTTTATTTTATTTTTTTTTTTTTTTGCTTTTTTTGGTATGTGGGTAGCTCCCCGACCGGGAATCGAACCCAGGCCGCAGCGCCGACAGCGCCAGCGCCGAAGCCCCAAGCCACTACACCATCAGGGAACTCCTGTTCCAGTATTTTAATATTACACATAACTTAAAACATTCAAATCAACCATTTATACTATTTTGTCAGTTTCTGTCACCATATAGAGAGGTTTCTGACTGAACAAAAGTTAAAACATAGAATCCATTCATATGTATAAAAACATACATGTAACATATAGTAAGTTCAACATTCTCCCTCAAAAACTCTCTGAGAAGAAACTACAATTGCTACTTGTGAAACATGGAAAAAATCCTGAGTATTGGTTACAAAATTAAATTATAAACACTATTTTCATGTTTAAAACTGCTATTAAAGAATAAACTAGTGCATAGGCTATTTCCAGGATAC